>JADRCO010002758.1:0-12383 GCA_021464525.1 Rhizophagus sp. LPA8_4_AMF
GAAAAAGGACCAATTAGACAATGGATTTCATTGTTTATTTGGTCCCTTTTCCCAGCACTCACCTTATATGACTTAAAAAAACCGAATCGAATTTGTGTGACAAACAAATAAGTACTTTTTATTACGTCCACTCCGGATTTGGAATAATTTTGAAACAGTTCTCCTATTCAACTCCGGAAGGGTCCTTCCAATCTTTTACAGTTAGATGGCACATGATTCGTGTATAATAAAACTATTACAAATAAGTTTACTGGAGTTTAGTTTACCGGTCAGTATTGATATCAAAAATTTCAATTACTATAAACATTTACGCTTAGTAATAGATCAACATTATGCATAAGGAAAAACTTTCGGTAATTACGATTTAGGTAGGAATTGTAGCATTGCGGCATTGTTTGGTACTAATTGATTGCCAAGAATGGTCTAATCAAGAAAAACATTAAAAAAATCCTACATTCTAAATAAAGGGTTTCTATGAAACGCATGTCCCTTTTTAATTTAAAATTTTTTTTTTTCAATTCCACAATCCACACTCACTTATTAAAAGTTTTTGTAATTCAAATAATGTCTTATACCACTTTTTATTTATGTTTAACCTTTGCGTTGGGATACATATTCTTTGGAGTTGAGTCATATGTTCCCATAGGACGCATAGGTCATTCCTCTATGCTTATTGGAAATAAGATATATTATTTTGGTGGAATAACAGACGTTGGAGCATCAAATGATGCATTTTATCTTGATTTATCTCAATCATTTAATACAGCAAACCCACCATGGACTCAAATAGTTAATATTCCGTTTGGAAGTTCATGGGCATCTGTTGCATTAGATAAATCTAATAATGCAGATATATATCTCTTTGGAGGAATGATGTTTGATGTAAATACACAAAAAGATTCATTTAAATCATTTGTATATAAATTTAATGTTAATTCTTTATCATGGAATATACCTACTGTTGGTGGTACTGCTCCTTCTAGACGATTAGAAATGAAAGCTATTAGTGATAATTCAGGAAAAATTTATATTTTTGGTGGAGCTGCTAATTTTTTAGTAGGTGCACCAGCCAGAACGTTTCCTAGCGATATGATAACTTTTAATATTGCTGGTCCATCATGGTCAATTAATACTGCGGTTAATGGACTTGCTACATACTCAGCGACATTATTATCAAATGGTATTATTGTATATGTAGGAGGATTTGGACCTTTTAATGGAAATAACGATGTAATCCGAATAGCAGATATTTCACAAATTCTTCTTTTTGATACAAATTCTTTAACATGGTCAATGAAAGTATGTATTGATATTAATTAATTAATTACTCATCATCTTTTTAATTAAACGTTTAAATAATTTTTATAGTCAGCAAGAATTACAGCTTCAATACCAGTCGAAAGTCGTCAGAGACATTCAGCAGTATTAGGTAAAAAGAAAAAAAAAAATAATTATTATTATTTTATAATAACATTTTGAAAAATTCCTTTTTTAAAACATACATATATTTATTTTTTTTAAAAAAAAAAAAAATCAAAAGCTCCAAATGATCAAATTATTATTTATGGAGGTACTCGTACCATTAATAATGTAGCATTTAATCAAGTATCTCCAGATGTGTTAGTTGTAGATACAACAAAAGATCCATTTGAAATAACAGCACCGGAAGTATCTACAAATATTGGTAAATTTCCGACACTTACAGCTCATTCAGCGGATCTTTATGAAAATTATATGATTGTGGCATTTGGTAAATAATTTATATTAAGAAAATTTTTCTTTACATTTATAATATGTAATATTTCACATTAATTAATTAATTTTTTTTTTAATTATTTTTAATTAAAGGGAATATTACTCGATTAAATGCCGAACCATTAGGTAGAAATGAAAAAATTTATGTGATGGATATAAGAAATTTTACATGGGTCAATTCACTTGATCTTAGTCAAGCGGATAATAATAAAACTCCATCACCTTCTGGTTCACAATCTTCGAATAATGATAAAACAACAATTATCCTTGCATCAGTCCTTGGAGTTTTAGGAGGTGCATTAATTATAATCGGTGGATTCTTTGCTTATAGATTGATCAATAAAAGAAAAAAGGAAAAAGATGTTCCTGGCTTTTTTGGTTCAAATTTTGATAGATATGATGATGACGTCGGTATTCCTGGTACACCTGTTGAGGGTAGATTTAATGAATTTGAAAGATTTAAATGAAATAACTAATTCTTTAGACCGATTTGATATCAGTCTTTTGTTAGACATTTTTGTAATTTTATGTATTTTTATAATATATTTTCTTAATTATATATATACATATATATACCCAATAATTTATAACAGGCATTTCCGATTTATTATAGACAATTAAAAAAAAATCAATGACATTAAAAAAAATTCATGAATTAAAAAATTCTCATTTAATTATTTAAACAGAATGAACAAGTTTTTTTTAAACCGATTAATGAATTTTGTATCACTATTTAAATTTGATTGGTCAGAAGTCAGAACACTATCAACGTCAGAAAAAAAGTTTTGGGACTGTTTTAAAAAATAATGATTAATTTTTTTTTTTAACATAAAATGAAAATGTTATTTTAAGGTAAAAACTCTAATTCGGTTTAAGCAAATCATTGTTTCAATGAAAATTCATCTGTATACCGCAAAATTCATTCTATATGACCCAATTCAAGATATATATAAAAAATAGCTCAATCATTCAAAAATGGAAGTTTTTTTTTCTCTTTTTGTAAAATACCAATAGACGAAAAGAACTTCTATCAGCTTTGTACCCTTTCTTTTAAATCATTTTTAAAATCAAATTATTATTTTTTCTTACATCATAATGAGCAGCATTGTTACAATGGAAAATGATTACCGTATTAACACGTGGGATAAATTTATTATAAATATAGGCATCATTTGGATTCTGCCGCTTTGATTTTTTTCTCCTTTCCAAATCCCAAATATCATAAAATGCCACCAAAAGAACTTTTCACGGTCGGTGCACTTTTATATAAAGATTACGATTTATTAGATGTAAATGGTACACTTCGTATGTTAGGTTCATTAACCGATAATTTTAATATTATAACTATTACTCAAACTGGAGAACATGTAACATCATATACTCCTCAAATGGCCAATCACGTTAATTATAATTTTGATAATTGTCCCGACTTTGATATATTATTCATCCCAGGTGCGTGCTTGATTAATGCTAAAACCTTTACTTAAAGCGATTATTAAAATTATTTAAAACCAATTATTGAATTAGGTGGTATTGGAACCAAAGATGAATTGGAAAATACTGTTTTTTTGGATTTTATTAAACAACGCGTACCAAAAGTAAAATATGTGTTAACAGTATGTACTGGTAGTGGGTTACTTGCTAAAACTGGTTTATTGGATGGAAAAAAAGCTACGACTAATAAACAAGTTTGGGATTGGATGACTGCTTTTGGTACGAATCAAACTAAAATTTTATGTTCAGCAACAAGTTTAAATTCAAAAAAGTTTGCGTTAATCATATGATTTCGCGTTACAGGGCCCAATGTTTCATGGGTAAGAAAGGCTAGATGGGTTGTAGATGGGAAATTTTATACTTCTTCTGGAGGTAATGTATAATTTATATTACTATATATACACGCACATCAAATGTATTTACTAATTTTCTTTCACTTTATTAAAGTTTCTGCCGGTATGGATATGGCACTTGGATTTATTTCTGACATATTCGGAAGGAAAGCGGCTGATGAAGTTGCTTTAACAGCCGAATATGATTGGCATGATAATCCTGATTGGGATCCATTTGCCGATAAAATCCTCGGAACAAATACTTTGGCTTCTTAAGTTTTTAAATTTCTTGAGGAATTTTTTTAAAGAATATACCTTTTTTTTTGTAAAAGGACCTTTTTATTTTTTTATTTATTATTTTTTTTTTGTGTTATGTTTATTGATCTGATCCATTTATCAAAAAAAGAATCATTATCAATAAAAAGTAAAAATTAATTTTACTTATTTTTTTAAGTTAGAATAAAATTAAAATTATGTTAATTTGAAACAAAATTTTCATCCTCTTTATCGTATTGACTAAAGAGATTTATTCCGATCTCCATCCCGTTTGTGATCGATTAGTTTAACTTGTACCCGAAACTTTTAGGCCCGAGTAACAGTAACTATCTACTGATCCAGTTAAATCCAGTTAATATTACATTCATTCATCTTGAAGAAATTTCTGGATTGAAGTTTTTGATATCTAATTCCATAAATATAGTATATTCCCCAATATTGCCATTAATTCTTTTGCTTTTGGCCTTTTGGTTCGCAATCTTAAATAATAAATAATTTACTCCAATAGTTGCCAAAAATTGTTTTAACTTTGATCTAACAATGTTGTAAATTTCATTCAAGACGAAAACTATTGTTGGTACTTTCCTCGAATAATTCAAAATGTTTAAGACAAGCATCAGTGTTTGATCCTCGTGAACAGGGAAGAATTAATGGAAGCCAATCATATAGCAACTAATATAGTACTGTATTTGGTATTGATGCTCCTAATGCAATTAATGAGGTAATTAGCGTGATATTTTCATCAAATATTGAAATAGTTGAATGATTATCTCTTGATGTTTCATTACGAAAAATTTTAATATTAATATCAGTAATTCGTTAGTCATCCATAGTTTTGGCTTTATATGTCCGATTTCCAGGTTTTTGAAATGTACAATATATTGGTTGTTCCTCTAGACGTGAATCGATTTTTGATGAGCAGTAACCATTTGCTTCAATTAATATTCAAATAATTTATTTACTTTACAGATAAACAGAGATTCGATTTGAAATTAATATAGTTAATTTTTTAATGCTGGCCGAGTGTCTGTAACGCTGAAAAAGCAACCGTAAAATCACGTGACTATAAATTGTCGTAATTAATATGCACTATTTTTACGAACTATTTACAGTATAATACAAAGTTACATAATTCATCATCTATTATTATTATTATACTTTTAGTAATATTACTTTATTTTAACCCTTTTACTTTATGAAAGATTAATCAGAATTCAAAACAATAATTAATATCTACATATCAAATAATCAGGAAAATAAAATAAAATTTTATTGGAAACAAAGATAATTTGAAAGTCTGATTAATATCTGACTCTATTATTTTTCGCAACACACGAAAAATTATAAAGTGATCATGATTTTATATTCCCAGGTATCAATGTCCAATACCCCAAAAATAATGTGCAAAAGTAAACGCGATTATATATTGTGAAATCTATTTCTGGGTTCAGTTTTATTGAAAATAAATTAAATTATTTGGCCATTCATGAAATCATAGTCTTGTTTTACTAATTGATAACTTTCTATATTAATGCTTGTAATCACACCTTTGTCTAAACAATAGATTAACACCATGATTTCGAAATTCTGGATAGAATAAAAATGGTCATCAGTTATACTTGTAAGAGATCTACAGCGACATAAATAAATGAACAACATTAACCTTATTAAAACGGTTGTGCTGTCCTCCTTGAAATATAAACAAAAAATGGATATTAGTTTGCAAGCTCCGAAGTCGCTTCCTCGCAATGCGCGCCCACCAAAGCCGAAAAATATTCATGCACTTTCAAAACTTGCGGCTAATAACGAAAATCTTGTGTCGCAAAGACCAAAATAAAATTCCAGGTTAACGGGCAGTAGTTAGATCCACAATCCGGTGATCCACCGCAACAACAACAGCAGCAACATCAGCAACTTGCAGCAGCAACAACAGCAGCTACAGCAACAACAATAGTATCAACAACATAATATCACCAGCTGCCACATATTGACACTGGAACACCTAACTTGACTAATGACTACAAATCTGCCTAATAGATAATTTTTCACCATCAGTGAATATTAAGCAAATATCAGGATGGATAATCATTATACATTAAATCTCTCATTAAAATTTTCAGAAATTCAGATTAAACCCAACTGTCACGCGGAAATACTATTAGGATCTTCGTCAAAGATGCTCATTGGTAAACTGCCTATTACAAGGAGGACAATTCACACTATTTGTGAAGGATTGTTTCCCTTCTTCTATGCTAACTAAGTTATTTGTTTTGACAAGCTTAAGCCAACGTTCATAGTTGATTGTATTCATATAGAAAAGAAGCTGATATCTAAATTGGGAAATGCATAGACAATATTTAAATTGTCATTGGTAATTAATACCTTCACAAGGACCAAAATATTTTAATGGATGGCAATCATGCATACGGATCTTCTCGAAATAGTTGTCCAAAATTCTTGACGAGATCTACCATATGTATTGTGGTATTGATCGTTTCTATCTCGTCATAATTCTATTAGATAATTCAATCTAAATTCTGTATATTATTTGTGCTTGATCAATAATTAGAAACGTTTCAACCTTACAACTATCTGTTAAAGCTTCACTAACAAAACAAAAAGCTTATTAACGCAAACAAAAATATCTCCAACAATTGCAAAATACTGTGCCATGCAAAACATTAAAATTTTCTAAAATTATAAATAATAAGGAATTTCCATGTTCAAGAAGACAGGATTCTCTGTATTAGTGCCATAGATCCATCATCCTGCACTAGAACTTGCACAATAAAGGACAAAGGAAATATGAATATCCAACCTCAATCATCATTGTTGGATACTGTGTCCATAGTCATCAACCTGGAAGTCGGCTTACAGCCATACTTGAGACATTAATTTCACATTGTCATGATGGTGAAAAGTACTTGATTATTTCAACATGTAAATATATATTTTTTATTATTCCACAGTAAATATTATAACAGGTGGAATATTTGTATTAAATCACTTATTCTTTGACTAGTATGGCATGATCTATGTGAACTGAAAGATATGAATATTCTTCAAACGAATTTTTCTTTTAAAGTGATTCGCTTGATCCAATATAACCTGTATGTTCCTTTATCTGTGAACAAAGTCCTGGAGTAGTTGTAACTTATATTTCAGACTGTGAACAATGAATGTAAATTGGAAAGTAGTCTGGAAAGCAAGTAGACTAGGAAGTTTGGGAAAGATGAGACTTCTAATATTTAATGCATGTGTAAAAATTTTTCTTTGACCAGGTTTTAAGGTTACAGCAATAATGAAAGTTTTGGAAATCGAAGTTTATTTGTGATTAAATCAGATGTCGAAATTTTCTATGACGATCCGTCACATGTGAAAATGGACTTGTACGACACCCTTTTCCCCCAAGACTCCTATATGTCATATGTCAATGTCAAGACTCCTATATGTCAAGACCCCCCCCCCCCATATATTAAGACTCCCCCCTATATGTCATTATTTCATTGTTATCTCAATTCGGCATATATATGATTGACATTATTAACATTCTTGAGATCACTCTTAGATCACACGAATATTTTGATATTGTTAACTTTTTTTCGTGATGGTTATAATGATAGTTATATGATAGTTATATGATGGTGATAATGATGGTGATAATGATACACTTATACGTGATTATATGATACAGTACGTTATATGATGGTTATATTGTAACATCCAAAAAATTATTTAAAACAAAATACTAAATATTTTTTTTCTAAATAAAATTATTGTTTCGCATCTTTTTCATCTTTTCTAAAATTTTATTTTTTATAAATTATAATAAATTATACATTATTTTTTTTTTTACAATTTAGCTGTTGCAAGTAAATATTCACTAACTTGTTTTGAACAAACTTTTCTAAAATCTATTTCAGTTATACCTTTTGATTCAATAGCAGGATTATAATTAAATCTTTGTTTCCAACCTTCTTTATCATCATTTTTATTTTGTTTATAAATAGTTATAACAGCAGCACCACCAAGTCCAAGATTATGTTGTAATGCATATTTAATATTTGGTACTTGTCTATTTGTACACCATCCTCTTAATTGCCAGACCTAAAAAACAAGGGTTCAAAATTAAAATCAAATCTCAGGAATAGATAAGAGATTATATACGTTCAGCATACCAATTCAGTACATTGAGCTAATCCAGTTGCACCAAGAGGATGACCTTTAGAAATCAAACCACCCGAAGGATTTACTACATATTTACCACCATATGTAACATCATTTGAATCGACCAATTTGTGAGCTTGTCCAGGTTTACAAAGTCCGAGAGCATCATAAGTAATTAACTACCGTAAAAGAAATATTATTTGAAAATGTTATAATTAACTAAGAGAAATATTATTTGAAAATGTTATAAATCTTCGTAACTTATGATAGATAAAATTCAATAATATACCTCATTGGCACTAAAACAATCATGTAATTCAATAACTTGAATATCATCAGGAGTAATACCAGCTTTTTTATAAACTTGTTTAGCAGCTTTTCTAGTCATATCAGCACCAGCTAATTCAATAGAACTTTTCTTTTCTAATAAATTAGGAGAATCAGTAGCTAATTCTTGAGCAACAATTTCAATTGCTTGATTTTGTAAATTATTATCTAAAACAAATTTTTCTGATGCTACTATAACAGCAGCTGATCCATCTGAAGTTGGACAACATTGAAGTTTTGTAAGTGGACCAAAAATTTGTTGGGAAGATTTTATTTGATCTAATGTATAAACATCTTTTAATTGTGAGTAAGGATTCTTTGCACTAAAAAATATTATATTTAGTTAATACTTTTACAAAAAAAAAAAAAAAGAATGAATAATTTCCTTAAAAAATTTACCTATGACGATGATTTTTTTCACCAATTTTTGCCATATGTTCAGCAGTGGCACCATATTTTTCACAATATTCTATTCCAGCATTACCAAATATTTGAGCTGTAAAAGGTGAATTTGTAATTCCACGAGTTTCCGATAATAATGATACAGTAGTATCTATAATTAATAAATGATTTAATTGATTTCAAGTTGATAATAAGAAAAATAGTTGTAAGAAAAAACAAGTTAAGATAATCAAAATTTACCAAGCGGACTAGTACGATCATTAAAGTTAGATGCGATAGATCCTATAAATAAGATTTGATTGATTTAATGATTCGATTAGATATACGATTTGATTAAAAATAAACGATTTTATTATAATATTTTTATTTACCTTTTGCCATCTTCTCAAAACCTAATGCAAGAGCACAATCAACAATTCCGGATTCAACTGCTTGACGAGCCAAATATAATGCAGTTGATCCAGTTGAACAATTATTATTCACATTTCTTTTTTTTTTTTTTTTTAAAAAAAAAAAAATTAAATTTTTTTTTATTTTTTTTAAATAAAATTTTTTTTTTTTTTTTTTTTTAAAAAAAAAAAATTAAATTATTTATTAATTTATTTAAATAAAATTTTTTTTTTAAAAAAAAAAATTTCTTACATGACAGGAATTTGAGTCATACCAAGTTGATAAACAGCACGTTGACCACAAGTACTATCACCAAAACAATATCCAACATATGCTTGTTGAATTACATCGTAAGTTTTACCGATATCCATCAATGCTTTAACCATAGCCTCACGGGCCATGTCTATTAAGGAAATTCAGTCGATTAGTTTATGAGATATTCAATATTGAAATCAAAAATTAGTAGCATTAATTTCTAATTGTTACCGCAGTAACGTCAGTTATTGGATGGGGGGATTATCACTCTTCGACTATTTCTCTATTTTTCCATCCAATGAACATTTAATAATAACTTACCAGGATAATCAACTTGACCACGTGGTTTAATGAAATTGGTCATTCCAACTCCAATCACATATGATTTTCTTTGAAAAGTTGCCATTGAAATTATTTTTTAGAGTAAGAAGTAGAGAATAAGTCGAAAGAAAGAAAAAGAAAAAAAAAGAAAAAAGTTTTTAAACCTAAATTTAAAAAAATCGAAGATTATTACCTAGAAAATCGTTGAATGTGACGCAATTAAACGGGGTGCAGTTTCCAAAGACGTTAATCCACTGTTCATCTAACTGTTCATCCTCCGTAATCATCCGTTCATCCTCTACGTTTCATCCTCCGTGTTAAACAAATTAGTCAATATAAAGACTTTACAAAAAAGGAGCATAGTTTGAACGGAAAAATCTTTATTTCAAATATGTAATATTATTATATTAGGGAAGTGATCTTTTAGATTTACCGAATCTTTTTTAAATTCAAATTCGGGACAAAAAAATATTTTAAAAAACATGGAAAACTGTGTAACAATAGTAAATTTTACAATAATCAATGAAATCAAATTTAGTAGGATAACATGGTGTCATGGTGTTCAAATTTTAATAATTTTAATGCATTGAATTATATAGATTTCGCCATATTTCCTAATTTCTTTATTTCATTTAAAAATAAAAAATATTACGTAGGTTATTATATAATAATATATTAAAATAACTTTATAAAAAGTCATCTGATCTATGGTATTGTTTAAATATTGTTTAAATATTAACACAATATTTTTAAAACAATATAAAACTTTTGAAAAAAGAAAATAGTAAATAAAATTTAATATATCTTTATTTGGTATAAATAAGTTGTAAATTTTATATACAAAATTAAAAAAAAAAAAAAAAGATGCCAAGATAACTTAAATTGGTTAATCTAGTATTTTATGTAGTCTAAAAGAGAATGTTTGTAATACAAAAATTATGTTAATGAGTTCTATTTTTCTATTTCGAATTGATATTATTAATTGTTTTTCTTGAAACCGATGACAATTGACATTTAAAAGTAGGAGAGAAAGCGCGTAACGTAAAATGGAAAGATAATAACGATTGAAATACGCGAATAAAAATATGTACATTATTATTATATATTTTTTTTTTTTTTACATTTAATATATCCTACAAATTTTTAGGTAAATAAAATTACAATAAATAAAATAAAATAAAAATTAATAATTAATTATGGGATATTGTGTAAATTATTTAATGGATCATTTGAATGAGTAGGACTTGGAGGAGTTATTACAGAACTTGAATCAGCTTCGATCTTTACGGGAGGTTCTAAATAACTTATTCGTACTTGTTGTGTTGTTGTAATTGAAATAAATGAAGTCATAGGATCAACGTCATTTCCGGATCCTCCGGTAATTATTGTTGAAAAGAATTCACCAGATTTTTGTAAAGAATTATTATGAATATTTGTCATATTTGTCATAGTGGCAGAATCAGAAAATGTTGACGGAAAGGAAGACGAAGTAAATCTACGAATCCTTTCAATTACAGGTTTCACAGATACGATATTACGCGTTATTCCATAAATTATTGTATTTACTAAACCTGCGCTCGTAAATACACATGCGGCCGGAATCAAACTTTTTAAAAGAAACAAATAAATTAAAAAATAAATTAAAAAATAAATTAAATAAAATAATACAAAATCAAAAATAATAATATTACTTACTAATTAATGCCCCATATATTTGCATTTTCGGTGGCAATAGCAACGATACGTTCTAATAATTAATAAATGAATTAATTAATAAAAATGAATTTAGTTAAGTTATATATAAACAAATTACCGGGAGTTAATACTTACGAAGAGCTAATGGAAATACTAATACGATATATACTATAGGATACCATACTAATTTTTTATTAACACTCTGTAAAACTCTTTTAGAACCTTGAGTTGCCATTGAACCTTGACGTCTGTAAATAACGGTAAACATTATGGCATATAAAATTATCATGGCGGCGGCATTAAATAATATAATCCCATAATGAAATCCAATTCTATAATTTGGATAATAAGGAGAAATCCAACACCAACTTCCACCAGCATTACCATAAAAACTAGTATCATATGCTTGTTGAATAACATAACCTAAAGCGGATATAACAATATTAAATGGCCATATTGTTATCATGGCCAAAAATACCAAATGAGAATATTCATAAGAATGGACCACTAGCATATAAGTATGTAAACATATTACAAGAGCCCAAAAACCCGAAGCAACATCTCCTAAATTGATGAGAAAACCTTGTATATCACAATAAGTTCCTTCTTTTATCGCATTTATACGAAACCAATTAAAACTCATCATAAATCCGATAGATTGTATAAAATCAGATAAAATTAAATTTAATACTAGTCTAGTAACTACTGTATGTCTAGAAGAATGTTTTTGCGTTATTATCCACCATATCATTACAAAAACCGCTACATTACTAATCGTACTAGTTGATAATATTGCTATGACTCCATTAATATGAATCTGTTCTTTATATAGTTTTGGGTTGTCTATTAGTTGCTCCATAATATGTTTATTTTTTTTAAAAGGTCGTTTTCTTTTCTTTTTTTTTCTTTTCTTTTTTTTTTTTTTTAAAAAAAAAAAAAAAAAAAAATTTTTTTTTTTTTTTTTTTTTT
>JADRCO010002759.1:0-12381 GCA_021464525.1 Rhizophagus sp. LPA8_4_AMF
GTCATTTTTTTCTTAAAAAAATTTTGTTCTAACTTCTTTTTTTTCTTCTGTAGTTTTCTATGTACAAAGATATTTTTGGAGATAAACATTGAAAGAAGCTAAAATTTGCTTCTTTAACACTTTTTATCTTTATTTTACCATAGTGATGGATTATTTTGAACGATTTTTAATTAGGGTGACTTAGCAATAACATGTGATATTGTGGATAAACCAAACCCACCCATATGGCAAGCCATATAGTAAAAACAATTAGTGAAGATTTTTTTATACAAAATTTCAAAACTTTCATTTATTAATAAATTATTAATTAAAAAATTGCTCACGCAAAAAATTTAATTTCTTAAATTCTTTATAGACTTTATAACTTTTGACAATATTAAATGTAATTCTTTAGACATTTCTCTATTAAATTATAACCGCGAATTTTTAAAATTTATCAATTTCATTTATTTCTGCCAGATAAAAAACTGTTCAAAATATCTTGTGCTTATTCATTTTCTAACTCTATACTACTATTAGAATTCATTTCTTTTTGAATATGGCAAAGATTATCTTGTATTATTTTTTCGATTTCACCATCTAAACTAGAAATCTGAAATCATGTTTGTTGAAGTTTTGCGCTCATATTTGGATCTACCTTAATATCATAGTAGCGATTAAATAAACCTTCAAGTTGTTGTTAATGGATTACAATACTGTAAATTCGATACTTTATAAATTTATAAACTAATGGAAATTTCCATGGCTTTTTCCCATTTGAGCTTGTAAAACTATCAAATTGTTCAAAGAAATCTTGATCAGATAATACAGTACTTCAAGCAACCCAAATGTACTTTTATTATTATTTATTATATCTTCTTGCAAAAATTTAATGTATGATTTTTCTTGTAAAGTAGGATAATCTAATTCAGATCAGAAATAAAATACATGCAAAAATGCATGAGCATAATCTGATTCATAATCACCACCCAATCTGCAAACACTTAACGGTAAGTGGATCCAGACTTTCATTCACTTTGCAAATCCTACTTAATGCATGTTCAACTCTGAATTTTAAAGATTCACACAATTCATTAAAAACATCTATAGGTAAAAGATTTTCTGTCTCATATAATTCTTTGCCAAAAATATTAAATATGTTGTTGATACTATTTTGAAGCTTTTCTATCTATACTGATACCATATCTGACATTTCATGTGTCTGATTTCCAGCAGGAAGATATTCTAATTCATTTGGACTGTAAATCTGAGAAATTGGATTATAACTAGTTAAAAATTGATAAATTAGTTCATAAAATTCTTCTTCAAATTTGACAAGATAATGAATTTGTAAGTTCAGTTATATATTATTTATCTATTCATTAAATACTTTCCACTTTTGAAGATAACTTTTAGGAACATTACTTGTCATACTTAATTTTTCTAAAAAGTACTGAGCAAATTATTTGTAAATTTCACATCGTTCAAGATACTGTTTTGCAATTTTTAATTTATACAGCCACCTTTGTCGAATTGGTTGTTGATATTTGGTAGTTTTATATAAATTGCGAATAATATTTGCTTTTAAATTTAATGGATTATCTTTATCACTTAAACTATAGCCATCATGCAAATAAAAAGCCAAATTAAGAACATTATGTGGATGTTCTTTTAATGATAAACCCTTTATTGCATCTACTTTTTCAAAAGAAGCATTTTCAAAATTCATTAGAGTAATATGGGTTGTGTACAATCCACAAGGAATTCGAAAAGATGTTGATTTAGCTGTTTTGTTGAATTTAGTGACAGCACCACCAATTTCTGCTGCCATGTATGCAGTGTTATCCGTTAGCCAAAAGTGGCAATTTTTAGGATCAATTGAAAATTCATTGCAGGTTTGTAATGCTTGGGTAGATACAATATCAGCATTACAATGAAGAATATCTTTTAATTTAACAACAGTAATCATAAATCGGTTTTTAACACAATTCCAATATGAAAAGCAGATAATTAATAATTTCTTTTCACCCCTAGTACTTTTATCAACCATTATTCCATATCCAAAGAATTGAAAATTGTCTTATTTGAACCATTTTTCTGAAATGATAGAGCTGCAATTTTTTAGTTCCATCTTGTAAGAGTACTTGGGTAAACCCAATGGGTTGGTGTATATCCTGTTAAAAACTCAAATACTGCTTTTGTGCAATCTACTGTAGCTTGAATAGAGATTTGTTCTATATTACTAATATCAGTTGCCAATTTTACAAATTCAGCAGTGTATTCTTTTTTATTCACTTTAAAAATTTTTTTTGCTGCACGATTAAACTGATTAGGCTGAATTTTCTTAGCTTTTTAAATAGATGACCGAATTTTTGAAATTTATTTCCTCTTTGCATTTCTTGCTCATACAACTTGCATAGAAAAGGAATGAATACGAGAATTTAAATTTGCTTTATTCTTATTGAAATGGAGATTTTCTTTTTTTAGTTCTTTGATTTTATTTTTCATTCCTTTTATGGAGAACTATTTTTTATATAAGCCTGAATTAATAAACTCCATAACTTTATTTTGAAGGTATGGTGAAATAATTACATCTTCTTGCTCTTCTCTCAAATATACCATTACTTGGAATAGATGATAGGTACTGGAAATTTAGTTAGCAGGTAGGCATCGAACTTTATTGATCAAATCATTTTGTTTTTTCTCACTATTCTTACTTAACTCTTTAACTTGGTTAACAATAGCGGAAAAGTCATTATCACTCAAATTATTAAGGCTATTTATTAGATATTCTATTTCTTTGTGATGATGACTTTGAATTTTATCAATTAAAAGTTGTTTATAAAAAGTTCATTTTTGGCATGCATTTTTTAAGTGTACTTGCCATTTATTATTAGTTCAAGCCATATTTTAACAAATTGAAAGTACAGTAATGAGAAAAAAAAAAATTTTTTTTATAATTAATAAAATAAATATACTTTATTTTTTAAAAAATAAGCTTAAATAGACTTTATTATTTATTATAACAGAAAATTATACACATTTTGCAATATAAAAGTTACTGAATTAATGAGCATCATACAAAGCCAAGAAAATTGAATTATTCAAATTTGCGGTTATAATTTAATAGAGAAATGTCTAAAGAATTACATTTAATATTATCAAAAGTTATAAAGTCTATAAAGAATTTAAGAAATTAAATTTTTTGCGAGAACAATTTTAATTAATAATTTATCAATAAATGAAAGTTTTGAAATTTTGCATAAAAAAATCTTCACTAATAATTTTTACTATATGGCTTACACTATGTTTGTGATCAGCATGATATTAGACATCCCAATAAGATATTATGTTTTTTCACATTTTGCATACATATTCTGCATATGTGTCTGTATAAAAATAAAAATTATATAATGAACCAAAATTTCTAGGGGTAGTGAATAGCTAGGGGAGGAAAGTAGAATAAATTAAAGTTTTTTTCAACAAATTTATAATTAATTATTATAATATCTTTAATAATTAAATAATTTTATATATAATTTACATATAAACTTTTTTACAAAAAAATATTTTAATTAATTTTTTTTTTTTAGTTATATTCACCTTTTAAAATTAAAATTATACAACATAATTACTAAATTTTTAATAATTTATAATATAAACTCAGATCTAAGATTGTATAATTTATAATAAAATTTGAACTTATAGGACAACTTTATATAAAGCTTCTAATAAAAATTAAATGTATAAAGTTATAATAAAATTTTAAATTTGGATTTGATTTATTTATATATTTTTTGAGATTTTACCATAAATCTGGCATTTTCTTCTCTAAATCAGTCAAACTTAGATTCCATTTTCAATACTTTTTATAATAATGCGTTACATAGCTCCTATTTATTTGGCTTTTGCGCATTAATCTCTTGATCTCATATGATGATAATAGGGCAGATATTTTCATTTTATCACTTCAATTTTGCTGATCATTTATCAATCACAATTTTATCACTAATGCCATTATATTTTTTTTTTACTTCATTGAAAAATTTTATATATTAATAAAATATTATCAAAATTTACTGAAAATCTTATTTTATATCAAACTTTAATTAATTAGATTTTATTCAAATCAAATTATTATTGGCCAACTTTCATAAGTAACAACCTTTTAATTTTTAATAAACAAATATTATAATTAGCTGAATACTTTACAAGTAAAAAACCTGTATTATGAGTATAAATATTATATTATTTTTTTATAGATTATGTATGATGTAAAGAATATCTATGCAAAATTTTAAAACTTCTGCCATATATATTCATCTTCTGCCATCAATTTTTAATGCAATTATTCGATTTTATCACATAATAATACTTAGATCTATTAATTTTGCTCTAATTGAAAATTTCAGATATTAATATATCTTCAAATTTTATTTATAAATTTATCTTATTTTATCTTTTATATATAATTGTTTTTAACCAAATCCAAGTATTATTGGTCAAGTTTTATAAATAGTTTAAGTCAATTATTGAGCATTTAAATGATTAGCAAGTATATTACTAAATTAATTAATAATTAGCAGGTAATAAAAGCATGTCTGTCCTATTTATAATGACTAAAATCATTGTCTAGATTTATTATACCAATTACTGCACCTGGATATGTGTATTTAAATAGGAAAATTTTAGCATCCTACAAGAGAAATTTTACAAATTCATAGTTAATAAGTTATTTATTTTTTTACACATGTGAATGATTGAAATATATATATGTATTTTAATCACATAAGTCAAAAAAAAAATGATATCATAAATTTTTATTAGAAAGGACATATTAATCATTCATTCACATTTTTATTTTTTTATTATTTCAGAAAAAAACAAATCAATTCAATATGTTAAATTTTTTTGTTTATATTCTCTGAATTTTTATGATATCATTGATTATTGTTTGACTTGGAATGTCTTAATAGTTTTAATGATTGTAATTGTCCCTATTGTAGATTTGTGACTCCTATCTTCTAAGTCAAACATATGGTGTATTTTTTACTAGGTATTTGTGATACCTTCGGTTACTTTGACCGTATTGGAGTATGGTATATATATGGATTCTTGTACAAAAAATTTGCTAATGCAGACTTTTACTAAAGGAAGTACAGTATCAATATTACTGTGTTAGCCTGTATAATTTATTTATTTTATTTCCTAAATGAATGATTTATATCGTTTATTTTTAGGCTGTTCCAACTTAATTGTTTGTTTAATGTCCAGATTTTCTGAAAAGTTTGAGGGGGAGGGGGGTCTTCATTAAACAAACAAATATAATAAAATTTTGGAAATTTTGGAAAAATTCAGGTAAGTTCAGAAAAATTTAATTTAAATTTAGAGAGGGTATTAAACATATGTATTGTTATATGTTTATTAAAACTTGGATTTTTAAAAAAATAGAGGGGGGTGGAGTATGTTAAACAAACAATCAAATTGGAACAGCCTTAATAAAGACCTGTAAAATAAACATGAGTGAATACAATTATCATAGATTATGCAGAAAAGTTAAGACTTATGATTATAATGTTAAAGCTATGCAAAATAGATTGAAACGAGCGGTAATAAATAGCCAATTTATTAGTGAATATGATAATAAATTAATGGTTTTCAAACCAAATTTAGTGTGAAGAGCAATAAGAAATTAAAACACTGGCCTACATTATCAAAGTGCTAGAGCAGGATTACGTATAGTTGAAAAATAGATAGGTTTTACAAACCATAATGTGCAAGTAATCAGTTCAATTTGTTTTTCTTTATTATGAATATACTACATTGTTTAATAACTGCTTTTCAAATAGAATGTTTCAATGAGAGAGTACTAGCCAAAAAGCAGGTATACATGAATTTTCTTAGAAGAGAGTTTATTGCTTAGGGTACCAACATGGTCATCCATTAAACATTTTACTTAATAATGATTATTTCAATCATAATTTCATACCAATATACCAATAATTTAAAGCTTTGCAGTAATAATTTTAAATGTTTACTTATTATTAATTTGAAATTTAATGTTTATATATAAATTATAATAATGATGGTCTTATTAAATGGTATTTTTATTGCAAAAATTGCATTACTTAAATTGATTCATAAAAATGGTATAAGAAAAGCTTGATTAAACTCTGATATCTGTTCATGAATCATGACACTCTAATTTTAATCTCCATATTCACCCCAATTGAGATTATAACGGGAAGGATCTTCATCTTCTCTATAAGTCCAATCCTTAATAGAATTAACTGTGATTAGAAAGTTTGGATGATTCTCATTCCACCATACAACAAATTTTTTGGGAGTAGTAAGCCCTTTTGTCTTGAGATCGAACATGTATTTGGGATCAGGAAATACATGAATTTTCTCATATGTTCTTTTAAGAGAACCTTAATTTTGAAATGAAATGTAACAGTTAGTCTAGTAGTCTCAAAGAAGCTTACTGAATTAGAGTTAAACAGATACAGTACGAAGGTGAAGTTCAATTGTCATTGCTAAAGACTCTTCAGAGTCACTAAAATCATCAGGTGACAAATCATCTAAAAATTAATTTAGTGGCTTCAATATTTAATAACACTTAAAAAAAAGCGTTGTACTCTCAATACCTTGTATTTGACTCTTGTTAGTTGAGTCTGTAAAGTTATTTCCTTTCAAAGATTTTTGATCAGTTTCAACAGATGTATTTTGAGCTTTGCTAATATTCATTTTTACGTTGCAAGATGAAATTTCAGTTTAAATTATCTTGTGTACAAGTGATTTATAATTCCATTTTATTAGTGGAATGATAAGGTAAAATTTGGCGCAGTAAAAGTAAAATATCATATTGTGTATTTCAGGTGATCAATTTCACATGACCGGTTTAAGCCACGATCATAAATTTGAATTTATTGCTTGAAGTGAAGCAAGTAAAATAATATTCTGTTCCATTCCTATACCATTTGTCATGTAATTCATAATTTTCATGTTTTTCATTGCAAATAAGACATGGTGAGCTTCACAGTTAAGGTGATGCAAAAATATAATTATCAATCCTTTTAAAACTATTTTGGAATTTCAAGTATAGGAAGTACTCTAAAACGGATTTGATAATTAATTCTGGATCAGGTCTGGCTTTGAAAGTAATAAGTTTGAAATCAAAAGCTTGAAATTTCGTTGTTATAGCCTTTGATAATTGCCATGCCTCATGTTCAGTTTCTTTTTTATATTTTTTATATAAATTAGAATGAATTTTATCTGTCAAAATGCTTGGTAACTTACTTAATTTAAATGCTAATCCAAATACTTGGGTGTAAATATTTTATCGATCTTGATTATATTGCCTTTTTATATGAATGCAAGTTAATTTAATTTGGTAATAGTTGACATGAATTAGCCCTGTAAAAAAATATTGCAAAATGAAGTGTAAACAAATATAGTATTGTAAATAATGAGTCTATGCTGTTATCTCAATTTCATGCTGTTCACATTTAATAAAGTAAGAATCAGCTTTATACCTACCTTCTATACTTTCTTCATAATCATAACCTAATTTGCATAATAGGCATGATATCTTATCAGTAATCCTATAATAATCAAAATTTTCACTACTAAATTCTCTATATAAATTAGAATATTAATCTAATATTTTGTTGTAAAAATAAGATCAGTTATAAGTTGATTTAAATTAGGATGCAGATATACATTTACTATTATATTTATTTTAGCTTCATTTTGTCTATCTTTTAATCGAGGTGATTACTTTGCAACTGACATCTTTCTACCCCAGAAATCTTTCTTCTTGAGATTTGGAAGATCATCATTATGTGTCTTAACTGAAGTGATTTGAGGCGTAAATGGTGAATTTTCTTCAAGTATAGGCAAGATTTTTTTGGAATAGGCTGTCTCAGAAATTTTGGTCATATAATCTGCTTTCAGAGGTAACTTTTCTAAAGATATATCATAATTTATAATCTCTTAACTAAAATTGCACATCAGTAAGCTCTGAAATGGAATTTACACTATATAAATTAATATACTTAATCTTATCTAGATTCACTTTTTTGAATAATTCATAGTTTTTTTCAGCTTTCTAAATTTTCTTACACAAGCTATCTTGTGATACATCCTTAAATTTTAGCTCTAATTCTTACAATCTTTTTTTACAAAGAATAGAAAGCTGTTTTATAATATATACTTCTCATCTTCTTTTCACTAAATTTATCACCATTACTTCTGATAATCTCATTAAGCTGATTTCTAAAATCCTTTCAGTAGAAGTACCAGCATAAAATTTCTTCCTAATTAGCTTGATTTACTCTATCTTTAGTATTGATTGCTTTGTCATATAACTAATCTAAATGTTCTAAGACTTCATCAATACTATAATAGGTAACTTTTTCAGAATGAGCTGTCTTAGAAACTTCAGTCACATTATTATGGTCCATAGGTGATGAAATATCTGATTCTAAAGGATGTTTGAATAATTCATGATTGTGATACTATATATTAATATATATAAATAAACAGGTTATACTATATAAAATGATACTTTATTATTCAGTCTTGATAACCTTTAGTTTGACCTATTTAACAATAATATTTAGGTTACATATAATAGTTAAATATGGTATTTTTTTAAAGTCAATCAAATATGTAATACCTTCCCAATATAGATAAAATAATGGTCAAATTTTCTTTCCAAATTTAAGATTATTAGCATCCTAAATGTGCCAAAAAAATCTGTTTCAATTTGATATAAGTTAGATTGTCATTCAACCTATATTCAACGTGGTTAAATTTAGGCTGAATTGTCTTATTTCAACTAGTAATTTGTCTTAAAAAAAAGAATCCAATAATAATTTCTGGTATAGAAAAGGGTTGATCACTCTTAGCTCATTGGTTAATCTGTGAGTCCTCTCATAAGTCTAATTATAGTGAGGCGTAGGTTCAATTCTACCGATCACAGAATCTGCACTGAATTATACTGCATGCATACAAATTATGTACGTTGAAGTGGAGGTGAAGATTAGTGTAGACTGCATCATGGTATATCAATATGTACAGTACAGCTGCATACTTTAACTGAGAGTTATGGTATCCTCCATTCTAAGCCTGAAGCTGATGGTAGCTCTATTGTGCTGTCTTGATGGTCACTTTACAATACCATTGGGATGGTTCTTGTCCTATCGATCACTCAGCGATATCTTTAGGAGTCCATTTAGACTAGATAGTTTCATAGATGCTAAAGATATTAGGTGCTTGTCTTTGTGGTAATTGGACCTTCTTATAGGTCCTAGGCCAACTAAGTCGTTCGTGAGAGCAAATGATATATTAATTTCAGAGGTGAAGTTTGATTTCCTAGTGACTTTGACGTACTGGCTGGTGATGACTTGGGATTGTGAGGTAGTCACCTTTAAGGTCTGATCTTGTACCCTCTGTTACTTTCTGTCTGACTAGTCACTGTCAAAAGTGTACTTAATTGTGCCAAGTATATACTAGTTAGGGACTTACAACTGTGTTCAGCTGTGTTGGTAGTCATGGGCTGTGATGGCCTTTAAGTGAGACCAACCTAAATCTTGATATTGCATTACTTTCAAGAGCCACTGATATGGTAATGAACATGGGAGGATTTCTAGATGATTATTCTGTTGCATTACACCTTTAGGTCTATAGGATCCTTGTTCTTGCTGTGATGGGCTGGTCCTGGGTTAATTGGATTAGTCTTAACCTTATTATGATTATAAGATTAAAGGAGAGGTAGGTGACGATTTAGGCTCAACATAGGATAAAGAGTGGGGCAGTGTTCTTTACATCGTTTGGTAGTTAGTGATAGGGATTGGAATCGATTCTAATTTTAAGAATTGATTCTAGAATCGATTAATCACGATTAATTGAATCTCAAGTGATCACTGGTAACTCAAGCCAAGTTTATAGTGCTGGTCCAAATTACAAAATTTGTGTAATACAAAAATGTGCAATAAAATTTTGTGTAATATCATTTACTCAGTGGCTAAACTATTTATCTGACATCACGTGAGTTTTAATTTTGTAATTTAAGCTGGCATTATAGATTCGATTTTTTTGGTGCGATTTTCGATTAATCGATTCTGATTCAATTTTTAATTAATTCGATTTTGGAGGAATCGATTCCAATCCCTAGTTAGTGACCACCATAATAGAATTATATTTCAGAAGTTGCTAGCCTGCCAAAGACACCGTATGTAAACTCATAATGTCACAATCCTTAAAGATTTAAAAAAAAAAAAATTTCTGGTATAGATATTAACCGAGTTATCATAAAAAATGTATTTTATTATATGTTACTTTAAGGTGATCAGTCAACTAAGTAAATTAAAATTATATGTGATTATTTAATTATAATCTTATTTAAATTTTTTTAATTAAAACTTTGATCAATATAATATTTATATAAATTCATATATAAATGTAAAGCTTATTTTTTTAGATGCTCAGACTGAATAACAATTTCTTTCTTGGCTATTTTGGTATTAATCAATTTTTATAAACTATAATCATAAAATTACAAAGCATTTTTACATTTACCAATAAATTTTCTAGTATTATAGATTAAAAATCCATCTATATATCAAAATTTGACTGTTTAAACTAAAACTGGGTATTTTATATTAAATATAACAAATAGCTTTATAACTTTATTTTTATAGTTGCACTAATAATTTTATATAGTTTTTTTCTTAAAATACAAAATAGTTAAAGCTATACATCTAATTTAACAGTAAGAAATAGGTATATATAAATCATACAAATGCCAATTTCAATAAAAAAAGCAAATAAAGTACATCTTGATAAATATTGAAAACTGATGAAAAGGCAACATCTAATGGTAAAAATATATCTTCTGTCAATAAAGAGGTATTTTTTGATAAAGAAGTATTACTTATTAATGAAGAAGTGCCTATTGATGATAAGAATCCACAAAAAATCCATTTAATTTCAATAATACAATAATTACCTGAGAAAAATATATCTCCAGCAAGAAATCTCATTTTAGTTATATGATATTCAAAAGGGCCAAATAAAAGAAAGATATTTTTATTATATTTGTAATAAAAAGTATATAGCTATCTTTCTCAAAGCTTTTATAAGTATCATTCTTCTCATCAATTTTTAAAAGACTCAAATTTGAAGTTAAAAAAAAAAATAAAGCACTTTGACAGAAAAACCAAGTACTTATAAAACAAAAAAGCTTAACACCTTCAAAGTTAGAAATTAAAACATATTACTGAAATCTGTTCACTAATTTGATGCTCAAATCAGATTACTGATGCAGAATTTTGAAAAAAAGTCAAATCTATTTTTAAAATAAATAATTGAGAATATACATCAAACACAATCAATTTGGCTTGCAATAAATATTTTGGAAGTAGGTCAAATATTATTACGCTTTACTGTTAAATGTATGCAATTGATTTATGAGTTTTTAATAAAAGAAACACCATAGGATTGGTTGGCAAGATCTAGTTTATATATATAGCATCAAGTTGAATTACATTTCAATAAACAAATTCATCAAGTCGCAAGTGCACCAGTATTTGGAATAATAGTGGACAAATCAACATATGGATAAATAGGACCTTTGCAAATAGAAAAGGGGAAAACTGCCAAAAAAATTAAATTTATATTTATATACTAAATATATTCTATTAATTATAAAAAGTTCAGATTTAATATTAATTTAAAAAAAATTTTTTTGGCAGTTTCCCCCCTTTTTATTGTAAAGGTCTCAAATAAAGAATTTCATCAATTCTGAAATGAAAAAGATCAATTACTTATTGCATTACTTGTTCAACTACAACATATTTCAAAATGTAATGCCAATACTGTTTCAGAAATTGTATAAAAAATATTCAAGAGTGTGGATTGGAATTCAAAAAATATGTATAATGGGTAACTGACAATAGAGATGCTGGGCGAAACTGAAATATTTAATCATTTGACAAAATCGAAATAGTTTAGACATTTAAAATTAAAAGACAAAATGCCAAAATTCAATATTCCATAATATTTCCATGGATTTTTTATAGATTTCCATGGATTCTTAATTATAATAATTACTATTATATATAAATTTTTATTATAATTTTATGTATTTTTATAATAAACTATAATTTTATATAATTAAAATTAAAATTAATTATTATTATAATATAGTTTAATTAATTACAAATTAAAATTAGTTGGTGATAAAATTAAAATTTTTGACAAAAGGAATTTAAGTAGGTATTACTAATAATAAATAATTAAAGAATTTTAGCAAATATTATCAAAATTAATAATTAATATATTATTTATATAAATTTGAAAGAAAAAAATAAAGATAAATAATAAAATTATATAATT
>JADRCO010002760.1:0-12372 GCA_021464525.1 Rhizophagus sp. LPA8_4_AMF
AAAAAAATACTTTACTTAGAAGCATATTTGCACAATTATAATAGTAATTTATGGGTGGTCGGATACTTTTTACTGGGGAGTGTAGCTGGATTACACAAATTTGATTTCAGATATAAAAATCATTTTTACTACTTTATGTGTCGTCTTATTAAAAAATGTTAAGTTTGACGTTTTAATTTAAAAAAATTATTTTTTAGTTTATTTTATTAAAAAACGTCAGATTTGACGTTTAATTAAAAAAAACTTTTTTTAGTTCATATTATTAAGAAACATTGGGTCTGACGTTTTTAATTAAAAAAATGTTTTTGTTTTTATTATTAAAAAACGTTAGGTCTGACGTTTTTAATTAAAAAAAACATTATTTTAGTTCTTATTATTAAAAAAATGTCAGGTTGACGTATAATTAAAAACTTTTTTTTATTAAATAATGTCGGGTTCAATATTTTAATTTAAAAAAAACATTTTTTTGTTTTTTTTATTAAATAATGTCAGGTTTGACGTTTTAATTTAAAAAAAAAAACATTTTTTTGTTTTTTTTTATTAAAAAACGTCAGGTTCAACATTTTAATTTAAATAAAAATAATTTTTGGTTTTTTTTATTAAAAAATGTCAGGTTTGACGTTTAATTTAAAAAAAAACACTTTTTAGTTTTTAGGTTTTTGTTATAAAAAATGTCGGGTCTGACATTTTGTCTGACATTTTAATTAAAAACAATGTTCTTATGTTTTTTACTATTAAAACCGTTAGGTTCAACGTTTTATTTAATAAAAAATGTTTTTTTAAGATTTTATTATTAAAAAATGTCAGGTTCGACGTTTTATTTAATAAAAAATGTTTATTTTATTTTATTATTAAAAAATGTTGGGTTCGGCGTTTTATTTAATAAAAAATATTTTTTAAGATTTTATTATTAAAAAATATGTTTTAATTAAAAAAAGTGTTTTTAGTTTTTATTATTAAAAAATGTTGGGTTTGACGTTTTAATTAAAAAATAGACATTTTTTTAGTCTTTTACTATTAAAAAACGTCAATTTTAATAAACGAGTCAAATGGGTCAAATGGGTCATGAATTTGATGACCTGACCTGAATATTTTAGGTCAACCCAACGGGTCACCTGAATTGACCTGACCTGTTCAGAACACTACTGTTCACCATTCAGGTAAAATTTTTAAAGTAAAGCTTAGATAATAATTTTTTTTAACATGATTTTCTTTTATAAGATATTTTAACATGATTAGTGTGATCTTTATTTCCAATTTTATATTCGCTTTATAATGAAAATTAAATTATTAACATGAAAATTATGTGGTGAGATAACAAAAATTGACAACTTTATTCAGTTAACAATTGTATTTATTTAGAAAATATTCATTTATTGATCAGTTTGTTATAATACCGTAATTTAATTTTTAAACGATACTTGCTAAACACACCTCAGTAGTTATTCTTATTTAATTAGATGGAAATGTCCATATGCAACACTGCGCAATAGCAGTAGAAGGTAAATAAGATAAGTAAAAAGCAATATGTAATATAGTAATATCACCCAAAAAATTGAGAAAATCTTCATGTTTATGGAATCCTGGTCATGTAATGTCAAGAAAAAGATAATAATAATTATAAAATGATATCCATCCAAAAATTATTTTCATTATTAATAAAAAATTTAAGTAATTACAAAGTTGAAGCGGAAATTGAAATTTGGCAAAAATATTTTTAAATTAATTAATAAAATCAAATATTGTTGAAGTTGATTGAGGAAAAACATCAAATATTTTACACACTTTGCTATTTAATACGGATAATTAAATGTATTCAGTAATACCTTTAGGCTCTTGTATGTAGCAATGACATGACGCATGCGGACAACCAGAAACCATCACGTGACACTATTTGACTTACTTTTCAGAATAATATATAGTCCTTCACTTCTCTCTGGACAATAACATCAGTTAAAACTATAAATATGTCAAATTTTAATAGTTACTTAAAATAATAAAATGGAACTTGCAATTACAAATGATGAAACTTCTTTTGACCCAACACCAAAATTAAATCTAGTCCAATACCGACATTTGATTAGTGACGTATCTCAAGTTGCGCCATATTGTGTTACGTCGTTGACGTAAATTCAGCGTATCAAAATATAAATACTCTTTAACAAGTTCATAAAATTATTATGTATTTTTTATTTTTTATGTATTAAAACAATAAATTCCATTGTCCTTTATTATGCTTACTACTATTTTAATTAACAGTATATTTATTCCTTTGGCTTGCTCTTCTAATCTATTTAAAGCATTATTAAATCCATATTGTTTATTAGCATTAGTTTAATATTTATATTTGTTTCTAATGGAGTAAGAAGTGAGTAAGAGAAAGATTAGTGGCTATGTTAGCTGACATTCGTTATGGTAATATGTAAAAAAAAATTAACCACAAGCGCCTGTGTACTAAGTCTATAAATATAAAGTATTTCATCAAGAGTGGCAATGTGACGCCACTAAAAAAGTTGACGTAATCATAAAGTTACAAATGTCCTTTGAATGTAGTAAAATTCTTGACTATTAACTTATAAACTATGCCAATAATTTTAGTCTGATGATGGTGTAATTTTCTTACAATATAAATAGGATTAATGTTTTTACAATAATTTGATAGATCAAATTAAGGAATGTTATCGTGAACTTCAATTATAACTCAATATATTCAAATTGATTTTGAGCAAATAAATTTTACGATTTATTAATAGTATATACGTTTTCTGTATGTGATTCAGATTCTTTGTTAGATCAAATGATTTTCGGATGGTATTTGGCTAAATCTTTAAGGAAATAGTTATATAAACTGGACTTCAATGACTAGAATCTAAATTAGACTAAAAAACGTGTCACCATTTAATAGATTTATCTCTTAAATCAACTAATAAGGGGTTTTTCCTCAAAGTAGGTTCTTCAATTTCTTTTAATAAATAAGTTCCTTTTTTTATTTAAATTAAATATTGAAGTTATTTAAGTTTTTGAATATACGTTTAATTAAAAATTTAACGACATAATTATAATATATTAATGTATTATGTTATCTTTTATCTTTAAACCATTTTTTAATGCAATTATTACAGTCATTACAGTATATTATTATTTCACAGACGTTGTACATGTACAGTATGTGCATTTTTTCTTTTAAAAAAAAAAACTGCATACTTTTGACATTATCATATCTCCATCCAAGGGTATAACGATTCTTTGAAATCATTAATAATAATATTAGTCTTCGAGTGAATAAAATACTTTTCTTTACACTTTTATTATAACTTAACCGTTAAATAAACAATTTTATTACAAATATTAAACGATATTAAATGATATGAATATTCAGTTGTTAAGCTAATTATATTCTAAGTCGAATAATGAATGAAAAACATGCTATATACAATAGTTCTTATTATGGTCCAATATTTGGTGAAAATGATCTTATTTTATGGTACTTATCATTTTATCGTAATTATTGTGTAAAATCTTCTTATGAAAAGTCAATCAGAAAAACTAATGACATTGAATTTGCTTCTCACGTGATTTGACCAGCATTATGATCACTTGGCCAGCATCGATGAATTAATCATACTAGTGCATGCAATTTACCGTATGATCCTTAAAATATCAAGATGTGCATTTTAAATTGTCACTTTAACCTATATAATAATATATAAAGCAAGTGCATCAAGTGTGCATGGCTGCATGGGTGCATCGTTTATAATTCTTAAATAATAACCCTTTTTCAATAAGTAAAAATAAAAGATTAACACGTAAAACTGAAAATTATAAATATACGTTAATAATCGTTATACGTGAAAAAGAAAATTTCATGATTCATAAGAAATATTTCAATAAGGTATTATTTGATTTCTCGAGTTTTTCTTTAAACAGCACTTTCAAATCATCTTTAATATCATCAATATGTTCGTAACCAACAAAACACGTACCATTTCTTTCCCTACTCTGCAGATAATTGTTCTTCATCATTTAACCGATGATGTGTTGACAAACAATCAAACATTGTCCAAATGACTAATAATGATATTTATAATCACTTTAATAAAAAATTTTCTAAGTTTAATAACTTTCGGTTAAAATATTACCTGCTGGCAAGTTGTAATGCATCAATAAATTCGGTTCCAGCATTTGCACCACCTTTAATTCCAAAAGTTGAAAACCATTCAAATCCATTTTGCATATATTTTTCGCATTTTTATGAGAAGGATATGATTAAAGTTCATTGTATGAAACCGCCAATTCTAAAACATTTTCTGCTCATTATTTATGAACTCTCAATGATAAGGTTTCAAGACCTTGTATCAATAAAATCCTTCAAAAAGATTTTAACAAACTCTACATTACATGAGCGCGCTTTAATGATAAATGGATTACATCCAAATTGGTCCCAATAAATATGATAATCTGGACAAAAAAAAATTTTTTGTAATCATATGATAAAAAGTCAGCGCCAATTTTAAATCCGAATTAAATGAATTAAGATATCTCCACAAAAATAAATTACACTTTATTAAATATATAAATTTAACAGTATACGAAAAAACAGTAATTAACAAAAAAAAAAAATAATAATTATTGTCAATTCATTCCCTATTTAATAGTTATCTCACGGAACTAATGTTCTATATAGTGATCTATACGTATAGGAACCGTAGTATAATAAGGCTAATAATGTAAACAAAATAAATTTTCTAATTTTAAATATCAATCGTTTTAACACGTTTTCCTATTAAATAAATAAATAAAAATTAAAAATTAATATAACCAAATAAGTACAAGTTATAATATTTACCATTATTACTATCACAAGTTTCAATATTTAATTCTTCAATATTTCGTTTTCTTGAAGAATTTATAAATTCACTTGAAGGGTTACTAGTTTAAAATGTATTTGCCATGTAGTTAATATTAGCGAAGATGAGCTAATAAATACAGTTTTTGAAAATAACTCTAAAACACCTTTTAATATCAATATCTATATCAAGTTCTTGATCTTTCGATGTGTAATCTAACAAAAATTTAATGAATTTATTAAAAAAAGTTTAAATAATTGTAAGCTTTTACGAAAAAATACCTTGTTTATTATCAAATGAAGTTATTGATGAATTGATAGATGAAATTTTTGAAATGTAAACGCTTAATGATCTACTTGCATAGATAGCTTTTGAATGTTTTTCAGTAAATTTGGGACCAAGTTTTTTTGAGTTCACTAACTCTACTCTTTTTATTTCAGCTTGATGAAACTGTACTCTATTTACTCGATCATTACTCCAGTCTCTAAAAGTCTGATAAATTTCTTTTATAGAAGGTCTTTTTTTAGGATTAGGATTCCAACAACTTTTCATTAAACTAGCATAACATTCAGGTGTATCTTCTGTAATTTTAGGCCGTAACTCATCAAGAATTTTATAAATAAGATGGATATCATGTTCAACATTAGTAAAAGGTTTACAGCCTGTTGTAAGTTCCCATATAATCATACCCATATTATAAATATCAGATTCCTTGGAAAATGCTGATCCTTTAAATATTTCCGGTGCTATGTAAGGTATTACTCCATATATTTCATTATTTGATGATGTGTTATTTGCAGGTTGTGATAATCCTAGATCTCCGATTTTCCATTCAAAACAATCACGTAATACATTTCCACTATGGAAATCTCGATGTATAAAATTTGTTTTATGAATATTCTCAAGTCTAAAATGATAAAAGTAATAAATCAGTATTATAATTTACTAGTTTACAAATTTATTCTAAAATATAAATACCCATCTGAAATTTGCCATGAAAATTTTAATTTATTATTCCATGTAATTTTTGCAAATTCCTTTTGTAAGTAATTATGTAAATCTCCTCCTGACGCATATTTCATAACTAACATATAATCCTCTAATTCAGGATCTTTTGTAAAACCATAAGTTTTAATAATAGAATAATTACCACAAAGATAATTTGATTTTAACTATAAATTTCGAATTAAAAATTAGATTATCTATAAAAATATCGAATAGAAAGTATAAGCATGAAAATATTTACTTCATTCAAAAAATATTTGCTAATATTTTTGGAATCTTTAAATCTTTTTAAAATAACAATTTGCCTACCTATCCAAGTTGCTTTAAATATAGTACTAAATCCTCCCTCTGCTATTTCTTTTATATTTGCAAATTGAGAATATGGTATCCATTCTATTAAATGCCTATTTATAACCACTTCAAGAAGCTGATCATAAATTGAAAATGGAAGAAAATACTTGTCAAAATTTTTTATTTTATTAGTAAGCTCAGCCATTTTTAAATTACTAGAAATGTCAAGCCTTAAATTAAGAAGAAAATCATCTAAATAACTATTCCCAGTGATATCAAAAGTAATAGATGATACTCTTTTGCATTTTTTACATTTAGATTGATTTGTAAATCCAAAAATAATATTTGTTGTTAAACAATATCTACATCCAGTATAAACCGTAAGACAATTCATACAATGCTTTTGACATTCTGTTGTAATTTTCAATTTTGAATAACAAGCAACACAATGAAATGTATTATCCCACCATGGTAAATAAATAATTGGAATTGGTTTTTTAGTCAAGGTTGATTCTATCCACTCGGAAGAAATTAGAAAACAATCTGAACACAATTTGAAACTGTGCATAATAATTGTGTCTGTTCCTTGATATAATGATTTTTTACACAGTTTACAATATTTTTCACTTTCAATCACGTTATTGTTGGATGAACCATAAAAGAAATCGAAATCATAATCAATAAGATACCTTGTGGGTATTTGTTTAAAGCATAAGATATCTAAGCAATTTCTATGATATTCTTGAATATTTTGTGATCTTTTTAAGTTACTTGTTTCATGTTCACTGCATTTTACGTTCATTGTGAAATATATATCCAAGTATATATTAATGTCATCTGTATAAGTGATATAGTGAGAAAAACATTTTTTGCAATATTTTTGTCTACAAAAAGGCACTTCAGCGTATTTTTCTCCACAATGAAAACAGTTATCATCCTTCTCATTAAAAGAAACAAATAAAATCGGTATTGGGCTAGATTTTAATTTTGGCGTTGGATCGAAAGAGGTATCATTTACATTCACAAGTTCCATTTTATTATGTTGTCAAATTGGGAATTTAACGTACCTATATTTATACATTCATAATCTGAAAGATAGAACTTTCTGTTGTGATACTATAAGTATTCTAGATTTTTCCCATAGAATTTTAATATTTGAAAGTCTTTATCGAAGGGCAAATGCATATTAATTATTACCTATTTAGTGGAAATTCATATGATCAATATGATCACTAGATTGACGCAGTTATTAAGCATCTTATCATAACGAAATTTCAACTTTCTATTCTCAAAAGTGACATTGATGTCGACTTCTGATAGGACTTTACCACTAGGAAACGGGAACCGTAAAACCCTGTCGATTATAAGAAAAGAATTGAAATTTAATATTTAATTAGCGCTGTGTGGACACATTCTAACGGTTACGAAGAATTATATTAGTTATAGATCATCACTGCGTGAATTTTCAATTTCATATGTTAAAGGTTATTAGGCGTAAAAATATTGCCAATAAAACATTAATAGCACTAACGATTTTTGATTGTTAACCGAATTTTTTTTTTTTTTTTATAGTTAGTAGTGCATTTTATTAATTAATATCCATCTCACGATAGATTACATAATTATACAAAAATACCTAGAGAAATATCACATATAGTAAAATAACCCTATAACTAACCGATCTAATCTAATATCTAGTAACAATGTAAACTATCTAAACGATACAATACTTAAAATCTAAATAAAAATCAAATAAAAGAAAAACATTAATAAACTATGTAATATAAATTAATTCATTCTCGACAGACTGTATCTGATTTCGTCCAAAAATTCTCCACTTGTCCGCGTATCATCTACCTGCTTGTCATGATATTAATTTAAATGTAAAATCAAAAATAAGAAATATTACATAATAATATCCGCTTATCCTGAACAAATTAGTTTCTATTATAATTCCAATTATTATTTAATTGGAATTCCCCCCCCGATAATTATTGAAATTACCGCGCTTTCTTGCCGGTTTGACTTCATATTCCTTTCGAAGATTTCCGCACAATACGCGTTAATATCATTGTATCTTTCAACAAAATTTGTGGAAGGACTTGATGGAATATTTTGATTCGCACTTGACGTGGTTGTTAACCGAATTGTCATGCATTATAGAGATAATTTTAGGCATACATATTTTATTGGTTAAAATATAATGATGATAAACCCAATTAAATAATTATCACAAATTTTGAACACAATAAATTATTGAATTGCTTTAATTATCTTACAGTCCCGAAATTAAGCGCTCATTACCAGAATTATAACAATTTGGACTACATTATGATGAGCTCGTCTGGCATTACGTGCAAAAAGAGTGCTTATTTCTTTTCCTTTCTCTTGAATATCGCAAAAATAAGAGTCTAGAAACAATTTCTATATTCCTAAGACATATTACAGCTTTTGATGACACTGTTCATCAGTCTCTAATTTTCCAATCACGTTCACGACATATATTATTTTTGCATCGATCTAGTCTTTTATGATTTCTAATCGAAATTCATTATAAACAACAATGAATTTACGTGAATAAATATAAGAATTCAATAAATTATTAATTTACATTTTTAAATGTTAAACATGTAATTTAAAGAAATTTATTTGACAGCTCTGTATATATATATATATATATATTTATAAAACTCTATAATAATATACTATTAACCGACGCTCACGCTTTAACCTAAACTGTTACAGAAGTTTATGTTGCAACTTGCAAAGCCGAACTGCGCAGGTATTACGTTTTTACTACGAAAAAGAGCAGTAGTACGGTATACTCCGCCACAGTGCAAAAATTAATTATTAAAAGTTAATAACTTTATAATATTAAACTTCTTTCGAACACAAAAATGAATCACAATCACTCTACTCTACAATGAATATACTGTATGTTTCCGATTGTAATTCACGAAATTTCTTTATAAATATCTTTTTTTATAAATATTAAGGCCATTGGAAACGAGAAATATATTCCTTCAGTTAGAAGAGTGAATTTCGAATTATTATGGATAATATTAGAGAATAAAGGAATAATTCTCTAAAAAAATATTTGTTATGATAGAATGTCAGAAAAAATAGAAGAATAAATAATACTTTAATAAATAATAAATATACGAAAACGCTAATAATAAAAATAGTAATCTAAGATAAATTGAAAGTTAAAGTACCCATTTATAATTATAATAGGAACTATACATCCCGATATAAAAAAAATAATAATAATAAATGCTTAAATAGACAATTCATTCCCATATCAGATATCGAGACAAAATAAAAAAATTTCCAAGTATCATAAGTTTAACCCGGTTTTCTATTAAAATAATAAAAATAGATAAACAAATAAATATTAATTTAAAGCATACTTAAATAATATTAAACAAATTATAATACTTTTGTTATTGTCAGTATTTTGTTTTCTTAAAGAATTTGTAAATATATTTAAGTGTTTACTAATATAAAACGCATTTGAATTGGAATTTTGGATATCAATGTAAAGAATTCGAACTATAAATTTAAATTAGGATAAATAATATAAAAAACATGATCTTAAATACCTTTATAATCAATTTATTTATTTACGCTATTCCGGAGACCGGAGTGTCTATAATTCTATATCAAACTCTAGTTCTTTTGATATATAGCCTAAAAATAATTACATTGATTTATAAAGAATATTAAATAATTCTCTTTTATGACAATATATCACGTACCTTGTTTATTATCAGAATTTTCAAATGAAATTATTGAAGAAAAATCAATAGATATAATCTCTGAAATGTAAACATTTAATGATCTACTTGAATAAATAGCTTTTGAATGAATTTTTTCAGCGAATTCAGGACCAAGTTTCTGTGAATTTATCAATTCTATTCTTTTTTCTTCTGCTTGGCCAAAATTACAAACCACATTCTCAGAATTCTTGCACGCGAAAACTGTAGATTGTACTCCATTGCCTCCAAAATACCAGTCTTTAAAAGTCTGACAAATTTCTGCTATAGAGGGTCTTTTTTGGGGATCAGAATCCCAACAACTTTCCATTAAATTAGCATAACTTTCTGGCGTATCTTCTGTAATTTTAGGTCGTATCCCATCAAGAATTTTATAAATAAGTCGGATATCATGCTCAAAATCAGCAAAAGGCTTACAACCTGTTGTAAGTTCCCACATAATCATACCCATACTATAAATATCAGATTCCTTGGAAAATGCTGATCCTTTAAATATTTCTGGTGCAACATAAGGTATTATCCCATATATTTCTTTATTTGATGATGTATTATTTGCAGGTTGTGATAATCCCAAATCTCCGATTTGCCATCTATGAAGGTAATATGATGAAGTAAGAAGTATATTTCCGCTATGGAAATCTCGATGTATAAATTCTGCATTATGAATAGTCTCAAGTCTAAAAAAAAAAATAATAATAATAAAATAATAATAATAAATTAGTATCATACGTAAATTAATCATTTATATAATGTATAAATACCCTTCTGAAATTTGCCATAAAATTTGTAATTTATTATTCCATGTAACTTTAGTAAATCCTTTTTGTAAGTAATTATGTAAATCTCCTCCTGATGCATATTGCATAACTATCATATAATCTTCTAATTCAGGATCTTTTGTAAAACCATAAGTTCTTATAATATGATGATAAATTTTACTACAATAATAATTCGATTTTAACTATTAAATTTCAAGTTAAAAATTAGATTTTAAAATTTAGAATATATCCGATATCCAATAAAAAGTATAAAGATATTTACCTCATTTAAAAAATAATTGCTCATATTTTCAGAACTTTTAAATCTTTTTAAAATGACATTTTCATTTCTCCTATTTTCCCTATTCCTCTTCATACTATAAATATTACCATCATCATATATTGGATCATTTAGCCAAGTTGCTTGGTATATAATACCGAATCCTCCCCTTGCTATTTCTTTTACATCTGTAAATTGGGAATATGGTATCCATTCCAATAAATTTTCTGCTTTATTACAGCTATATCTATAGTTTTGATAAATAGGATCACATACTGAAATAGGAAGGAAATATTTGTCGATATTTTTTATTTTTTCGGCAAACTCTTCTAATTTTAAATTACTGTGCCTTGAATTAAAAAGAAAATCATCTAAACAACTATTCCCACTGCTAATATTTGTTACTTCAAAAGTAATAGATGATATTCTTTCGCATTTTTTACATTGAGATTGATTTGTAAATCCAAAAATAATATTTGTCGTTAAACAGTATCTACATCCAATATAAAATATAAGACAATTCATACAATGCTTTTGACATTCTGATGTAAAAATTAATTTTGAATAACAAGTTTCACAATAAGATATATTATTCCACCATGGTAAATAAATAATTGGAATGGGATTTTTAGTCAAAGTTGATTCGATCCATCCGGAAGAAATCAAATAACAATTCGAACACAATTTGAATTCTTTCGCTATATTATGGTTTATTCCTTGATATAACGATTTTTCACATAGTTTACAATATTTTTCCCTTTCAATCACATTGTATGAGCCATAATCGGATGAATTATAACAAAAATAACTTGCGGGTATTTGTTTAAAGTATAAAATTTTCAAGCAGTTTCTACAGCATTCTTCAATATTTGTTATCCCAATTATTTTATGTTTATTACATCCTAATAAATATACGTCCAAGTACACATCACTATTATTATTAATATCAGTGATGTAGAGAGAAAAGCATCTTTTACAATATTTTTGTGAACAAAAAGGCGTCCAAATATATTCTTCTTCACAATAAAGGCAGTTATTATTCTTCTCATTAAAAGAAATGAATAAAATCGGGATTGGACTAGATTTTAATTTTGGAGTTGGATCTTTATCATTCATGTTATACAAGTTTTTATTAGCAAGCATCGGGGACTTGAGTACTGTATTTATATCTGATTATTGATGATCTAATATATTTATAGTAGAGGTGGTTGTATAATGCATTGACATTATAATTTTCACCTATTTAGTGTTAGTGGGTATAATCTGAGAATCAAGTTAGGGATGGCACGTGATTTAAAACAAGATGTTTTAAAACAATTAAATCAGTTTTTTATTGTTTTAAAACGTTTTTTATTTGTTTTAAAACATTGATCGACATTGATCGGCATGATTATTACAATAAAATTGCGTAATTA
>JADRCO010002761.1:0-12366 GCA_021464525.1 Rhizophagus sp. LPA8_4_AMF
CCCTTGTCAGATTTAACAGCCAATCAAATTATTATATTATAAATATATAATTTTATTAAGTGTAACGTAAGATTTTAACTATCCCTCTCCTCCCCTTTAATAATTATGTAATAAGTGTCACTCTCCTTATGCTAGAATATTATATTATATAATTGATTATTTTATTTACGTATAATAAATATAGTTATTTTTTAATTAAAAATTGTAAATAAACTTAATAAATTGTAATAAAATTGTGAATTAAAATGGTGAAAAATATAAATTTTAATTGTACGCATTTTATTTTTCATTTAAATTAAAATAATAAAACTATTAGTATTATTATTAATATTATAATATATTATAATATCTGATATTTATATGATATTTGTATAATATCTTTATGATATTTACCATAAAATATTGGGTATCTAATAAGTTCATTATATGTGATTGGTATTTTACTACCCGATATGTATGCAAAATGTGTGTAATATCTATAGTATATATTCCCGAATTTACGCATAAATGCCACACATATCGGGTATCTGATATATGTGAATATGTTGCATGTCATAAATGTACCTTGTACATATCAGACACATATCGGATACGGAATACCTAATATGTGCATGATAATATCAATTTTGACCAGTGTTGGTGCTGCTTAATAATAAATTTACAATATATATATATATATAAGTTTATACTATGTTTTCTAATAATTATCTGTGATTTTTCTCATTGATATCTTAAAGATGATATTTATTTAAAAGGTAAAGTCTATTAAAAGTTAAAAATGCTATACATCTGTAATTTCATAGTATATTTGCATTTGTAATATAAAAAGCATGATTTCTATTTACTATATTGGAAATCTTAACATACAATAGCGATATCATTTTAAGATTTTTTTAATCCAAGCTTATATAACACAAATTAATTCCATATAACATAGATTTGAATTTATTTTTTTAAAAAATAAATTTCTCCGATTTTTATTCGAGTTTAATATAGTCTGATATTTATTTTTTATTTTTATTTTTTTATTTTATTTTTATTTCTTGTTTATTTATATCAGATTCTCAAAAGGGAGAATATATTGCCAGTATTTGCATATCTTTTTCTGGTCTTCTAAATTAAAGGTCATAATTTGTTCATACATCTTTTGATCGTTACTGATAAGGGTGATTATTGGTATTTTGATTCTAGTGATCACTTTTGACTGGAAGTTTGATAACCAGAGGCAATCAATTCAGTCATACTGAATTTAGATCCTATCTTTCAATTTAATTAATCTTTACAGAGGTACGTAAGCCATAATACCTGCGCTAATCCTTATCCTTTTGGAGTTTATAGGGTGATGTTAAAGATCAGCTATTGCCCAAGTATACTCTTTATTGATTAATTTCTTTGAAAGACGTTTTCATCGATGAGCTTTATATGAAAACAAAGTTGTTTTTAGAACTCTGAGCATTTGTTTAGAGACCTAAATCCTGATTGCCCCTCACCCATTTCTGTCATTAGGCAATACTGCCTAACATTAGGAACGAATGGATAAAAGTACTTCGTGTGATAAACCCCTCAAGGCCATTCTAGTACCACAAGTTGCGCACTATGCACGTATATATTTTGTTTGTTTTTTTTTAATTCATACCAACTGTGAGTGTTTGGTGTATATTTGTTTCCCTAAACCTTAGACCCACTTGTGGGTTAGGTAGGCATTGCACCATTAGCCTGCTTTAGTAATGTATTTTATGTCCACGTCTTGCACATTTAAAAATAATTATAACAGGTTGCTATTCTTCAAACACATCACAGCTATTTGTTGATGAAGCTATATATGGGCTCTTTGCAATAGAAAGGGGGGAAACTGCTAAAAAAAAAATTTTTTAGTTAATGCCAATTCTGGACAAATTACAGTATTTGAAGCATATTTAATATATAAATATAAATTTAATTTTTTTTGGTAGTTTCCCCCCTTTCTATTGCAAAGGGCCCATATGGTTATCTAACAAGGGTTTACCCTGTTTGGCAATTATTGTGGATTCAAAATAGATCAAAATTACAAAAAATAATAATTCAGTCAAATGAGAATTTCAGGTCAAAGAATAAAGGTGCTTGAGAATATTTATATTATTTTGCAAAAGTCACCATTCTCACTATAGTATCCCTATATTTAATGATTTTAGTAATGATGAAACTGCAGTTGTTTATAGAGGTTTCCTGCCAAATTTCTAAGGTGAATTCATGTCTGGTGTTTTCAAATATACATATATATAACTTACATATAAAAAATATTTTTAAATTTTCTTATATTTGTTATTTTTTTTTAAAATTTTTTAATTATTGAATTTTAATTCATTAACAATTTATTTTACTATATGACAATGTAATTTTTTCTTTATACAAGTAATATATTTTATCTCACACTAAAACCATGATACTGTTTATTTAAATAAAATTTTATTATAATAAATTTTTTTTTGTTATGTGAAAAATATATATTTAATTTTTGATTATAATATTAACAGGTTTTCTTAATACTTTATATCATCTCAGTCAAAATTAACTTTAAATTAAATTAATTATATTACAAATTAATAAAATATTAAAAAAAATGGTAATTCAATATTGAATTAATATTTGATATCATATTATTATTATATGTGGTTATTATATTTATTTAAAAATTCATTATTTAGATGATATCATATTGATATAGAATAAATATCAAAAAGATATTACAGTCAAAGCTCGTTATAGTGAAGTTCGTTATAGTGAACACTATGTAAACTTTCATTATAGTGAACTTTTTTATTTTCCCCAATTCAATTTTATATAACAGATTTCGCTCGATATAGTGAACTATTAGTAAAATCTTGTTATTGTGAACAAAAATGAGCTGGAACCGATTGTTCACTATAACGAGCTTTGACTGTATATCGATATCATATTTATTTCACATTCTTTAAAAATTTCATTACTGTTTAACAATATTAATATGATGTCAATTCAATATATTTCCAATATCAATATGATATCAATTCGATATTTATAAAATAATATCTTTATGATATCATATTGATATAGAATAAATATCAAAAAAATATTATATTGATATTGTATTTATTTCACATTCTTTAAAAATTTCATTACTGTTTAATAATATCAATATGATATTGATTCGATATTTATAAGATGATATCATGACGATATCATTTTGATATTGAATAAATATCGAAATGATATATTGATATCGTAATTATTTCACATTTTTTAAAAAATCAGCGTTGTTATAACAATATCAATATGATATTGATTCAATATTTCTTCAAGTAAATATCTTTATGATATTATTTTGATATATTGAATCAATAATGAACTGATATCATTTTGATATTATAATGATATTATTTGCAAATCGATATCATTACGATATATATTTAATATCATTACTATATCAATTCGTCATCATTACAAATTTTAAGTTTCTGTAAAGTAGGTTTAAACCAATTATCCAAACTGGTTTGAAACTTTTTTTAAACTTAGTTTACAAATAATTTAAAATAAGTTTTTAAATTAAATTACAAAATTTATAACTGTTATTTAATTGCGTGTGTAATTTGTAAATTTTTTGATAAATTTATTGTTTACAGTAAATGAATTGAATCCAAATGTTTACATTATTATTTTTTATAATATATCCACTCCATTTTCAATTCATGATTTTGCACACAAAGTTGCTCTTGTTGTTTCTGAATTAAGGCGATTTCTTGTTTTAGTAATAGTATTACTTGCTATAGAAAAAGCTTGTTCACATGCCACATTTGTTGCTTGAATAGATAAATAATCATATGAAATCTTAACTAAAGCTGGAAATTCATGCTCATATGCTTTTCTCTGTTACCAAAGAAGCGGTTTTACATTTTTATCAACTTGTAATGCCAAATATCTGTCCAATTCATCTGAAATATTTGAAATAGAACTTACAGAACTTACTATAGAGAATCATCTGAAAGTTTCATTATAATTTAAATGCCATTTTTTCAATCCTTGAAAATATTGACAGGAAGTCTCACTTTCATCAACATTATGATTTTTATGAATTGTTACATGATGATAATTGGTTAATAAAGAAGTTACTGCAGAAATAGCTTCAGTTGCTGAAGTTTCAGCTTCAAAGAGAGAGAGTTTGTACCAAAAATCAAGAACAAAGTTTGTTTATTAATTATACTCCAATATTCATCAATTTTTGGTTTATCGAGGAAGCCAGTTCCTTTTGTTCAAAATCATCATCTCCAATTATACTTTCTAAGTATTCCAAAATACCAAGAAACACAAATCAATAGTAGAGTATTGAGTGGCAGAAAGATATATGGTAATTTTTTCTAATGATTCCAAAATTATCATTGTTTTCTAATTCCTATTATAGTTATAAATACAATTTTTTATATTAATATCAAAATAATTCATTAATTATATCAAAAAAATAATTATAATTTTTAGTATCATAGAAGATTATAGCAAAAAGAACTTTAAAAAGTTTATTTAATATTAGAAAAACTAATGCAAAAAATTCAATTAATATTACAAAATTCTGTTTAATGTAAAAAATATATTTTTAATATTATATAATTTAAAAATAAAAAATCAAAAAAAAATTGCATAAAAAAATTCTTGTTTAATGTTAAACTAAAAAAAGTTTGTTTAATGTTAAACAAATACAAAAAAGAAAATTCTATTTCAATTAATATTAAAAAAGAATGTTTAACTTAAAAAAAAAACAAAAAAACCCATTATTTAACATAAGAAAATAAAAAAAAATATTTTGACTAAAAAATTATTAAATTAATAATAAATACCATTAGTCTTTAATCAACTATTATATGAAAACATACCCTGATTATTTTCCAATCTGCTTCAGTTGGCATTAACATTTATACTTTCTGATTGCGTACAGCTAACATTCACACTCCATTTCACATTTTTTCCATTTTTTTAACATATTAAATGTGGAGTTTTATCTTGTCCTAATGTCTAATTTAGGTTTTAAATAATTAATTTTTGCACATTTACACAATTTTCTTAATTCATTATTACTAAATTATTACTGAATTTTTTATCTTAATCATTACTAGCTGAAGTACTTTTATAACTGCATTATCTATCAATTTAAGTTCTTGCTGAGCTGCCAAATTGAGAATATATGTGGCATAATGGTAATGTCCAAATGTTGAATTAATTACATTATCATTTAATTTTTTAGCAATTGAATGATCAACTGCTAACATTGTGATCGCATTATCAGTTGTCAACGCTAATACCTTCTTTTTTATTTTAAATTCAGTTAGAGCAGATATAATTTCATTGGTAATGTTGATGGTATTGTGACGTTCATTAAATGAAATAATATCCAAAAGAAAATGTTGCACTTTTCATTCCTGATTAATGAAATGAATAGTAAGGCCAAGAAAGGAATTATTGTTAAGTGTAAATATCCACATATCTGATGTGAGTGATACTCTTTCTGCATATGCGCTAATCTATACCCTAACCCTAAATTTTTGAGATAACCCCAAATTTTATAAACCAATCATAACAATAGCCAAATCACTTGACATTATGGTAATACTAATGACGCCAAAAAATTTTCCATTCTATTTTCTAATATTCTGTCATCTATTTCACGAAAGTTGAGTTCACCAGAAGCTTTTGTACTTATCACATCTTGTACAATTTTTATATGCTGATTTTTTTTAATGTGTAAAAAAAACTGGTGTTTTTTCATGTTAGGTTCTAAGTAGCAAAGACCTTATGAAAATGAAAATTACCCTACTTCACCTGAAATAATATACTATGGTGACCGAAAATTTATTTACATCGTCATGCAAGAAGGTATTTACCCACCGGCTGTAAATTATACTGAAGCCCCTAATTATTTTCCCATACCTGATAATTATATTATTAAAACTACCTGGGGTCGGGCTAGTAATACTTACACTATTCAATATCTTATCTATTATATAGAAGGAAAACCCATTACTTAATTTGTTTTGGAGATAATTACAATATCAAGTTTTTTTAGCTCAATCGCCATTTGATGCTTCTGTTGAATTACACAAAGTAAGTTATTATACGTTTATTATTTTAAAATCATAAAAGGGTTTTTAATATATACATATTTTATTAGATTATAACACCGGATAAGAAGACTGCTGTTTCTGGAGTTCATCTCTTTAGACTTCAATTAAAGTGTATTGATAAAAATCGCAAAGGTAGACCATATGAATTGAAACTTCATGAAGAATTAAGTAGAACTACACAAGTTAAACGTGCCAAAGGTCTTGCAAAAAAAAAACAAATACACTTTGAAAATTCAATTCAAGATTTTTACAATCTCAAAGATCGTGTAGCTTTAAAGTCTCTGAATTTTACTGTAGAAAATAAAGAATATCATGTAACATTTGAAGATGATACATATGATTATGTTAAAAAAAAACAAAAATTGCAATCAATGGCATATGTACAAGATATTGAGAATATATCTCATGATGCATATCGACATCTTGCAGCTATAGAATCAACGTTACTATGAGAATATGCTATTTCTTAAACCCGTCAAGAGATTAATGCATCTATAGAAGAATTAATACCCATTAATTTTACTGATTTGAATTCTGCCATTGTACAAGAAGAACCTTCAGAAGAACCTGATATAACTGATCCATTAATTATTGAACAAGTTGTTAATGCAACTGGAAAGGGTGCTTACCGAAGTGTTAAAAAAATTCTTCAGTTTATAATACCATCATATGTTAAAAAAGGAATATTAGATCCAGCAATACCAACCATTCATCTTCGAATATCTGGTGATGGACGGAATGTAGGACAAAAGGTAAAGCACATAATGATTACTGTAGCACTGTTGGATGATTCAATAAACCTCTTCAAGTCCAATTACCATTATACGACTGTTTTATTTTTAGGAACAGAGAATTATTCAACTTTAAAAGTTGCAGTAACTGCTCTTATTCAAGAATTGCAAGAACTAAGTAATATAGGAATGGTTATCAATAATATTCTTTGGAATTTTGAGCTTTTTTTAGCTCAGATTGGAAGTTTCTTGCTACCTGTTTAGGTTTTAATGCTGCAAACTTCAATTATTTCTGCCCATGGTGTGAGATAACTAAAAATCAGCGTGAAAATGGGCAAATTGACTGGATGATTAGCAAATCAATGAGTATTTTAAATGAAAATCTAACAGCATATCCTGGTCATAAATTACCTCCACTTTTCAATATAATTTCACTTAAAAATCATGTTCCAAATAAACTTCATATAATGTTACATATTACTGATCGTTTGTGGAAGTTAGTTTTACAAGAAATCAAAAATGAGGGATTATTTAATGACATAACTCGGAATATTATAATTAAGGAGATGGAAAATTTAAAAATCCGGTTTGAGTTTTGGAAAATTCATGGTACTGATAATTGGAATTACACTTCCTTAATGGGGGATGATAAGCTTTGTGTTCTTCGAAACTTTAATTTGACAAAACTTTTTGATCCAGAACGTGCTGCATTAATTAAAAGTTTGTGGGATGGATTTGCTGAATTATATGATCTTTTAGGAGAAAAAAAAACAGATCCACAATATTTTCGTTTAAAAGCAATAGCATGGTGTGAATTATTTTTGAAAAAAACGGTAATAGATTCCAAAACTAATACTATTTTAGAACAAGGACTTTATCGATCATCAGATATAACCCCTTATATACATGTTTTGGTATCACATGTTTGGGAATTTATGCTTATCCATAAAAGGTGGGGATTAAATGCATTTTCGTGCAGTGCTGTTGAAAAAAAGAATCACAATCATGTTTGTTATTTTTTTAAGAAAACTCTCAAGAATGGTGGAAAATTTCAAAGTAAAACATCAGCAATTTGTGAAATTTTGGAACATGAAAACCAAATTTTATTTTATATTCAAAATAACATATCTCTTTCCTATCCAAAACCTCAACATATTCACGTTTAAAAGTTTGTCTTTAGTTAATAATTAGAAAGAAAAAAAAATCAGAACACTTTATTATAGATGTATATAATTTTTTTTCTATTACAATAAAATTTTAAATTTGTTTCACCTAAAAATATATGTATATAAATCCTGCTTTACAATAATTCACTTTTGCATCTTTTTCACCTTTAATTTTCCATTCAACAATAACTTCTCCAGGATTATATCTAGATTTGCGCCTTTTAGTGGTTATGTCTTCAGTAGCACAACGAGTTGCAATAGCCAGTGGATTATTTTTTAAATGCTGAGGCAAATCATTAAATAAAACAACGTAGGTTTGTTGTTCTTCATCATAAAATTTGTGACCCCATAATGGATTATTCAAGATTTCACTTAATATTTGATATCCAGCAGGCCTTCGGAAAATACACTTGTAAACGTTTCTTTTATTATGATGATGAATATGCCCTTTAAAAATATCAAAAAATTGATGTTCAGTACAAGCAAGAGATACTAATTGATGACCTCCTCTTTTAAATCCATGTGGAAGTTTGCGGTAAATTAAATAAATCAAGATACTTTTAAATTTTTCATTATTTGTTTCTGACAAATTATCCAAGTCATTACGCAGAATATTATATTTTCTCACAATACTCAAATGTCGTGAAAGTTCACTTTGTTTCTTATATCTTTTTTGACAAGTGGAATAGATAAACTCTGACATAGATATAGTAAAAGGCGTTGTAAGTGAAGTAAAACTTGTATTAGTGCTTGACATATTAGTAATTAAATCTGAAAAAGTATAAAATATTTTAATATTACTTAAAACTGAAATAAAAAGTAACTTTGCAAAAACTAACTTTATTTATAGTTAATAACTGGTAACATTCAAATTCGCAAGATGCCAATTGCCTTTACTAGTCTTTCACTACTCGAACTCATCAGTTTTAAGCTATGCTCATCGGTTTGACGCGTGTTTTAATATGTTATTTTTTTTCAGGGTGCGTTCGCTAAATTGATCACATGAAAATTTTTTTTACTAATTATAATGGTGTAACGTTGATCAAAATTACTATATAAAATTAGATCCAATCTTAATAGTTAGCCGATATGGGAATTTTATCAATATCTAACTTGATATTTTTCTTATATTGTCAAAATGATCTATAACCTTTTCTTTTATACTTGATTTTCCAGAAATATGATATCTTGGAATCTTGGATCTAAAATATTTATTAAATTAATAAATTGATTATTAGTAATGACAGAAAATGGTTGCAAATCAACTGTAATCCATTCTACTAAAGCTTGATCACAAACTAATATCTCTTCTTTAGGCCAAGGATCTACTTTTAAAAAATTCAATTTAGTTTGTGTTTTTTTTATTTTATCAATAACTATACCATGCACTTTTTTTAAATGTTCTTTTAAAGTACTAATTCCAGTTGATTTTGAATATGTATGATTATATTTTTTACAAACTACTTTTGTAAGATATTGTGAATCCCAAGTATAAAATATTGCCAAGTATCTGAATACGTTTTTGCTTTTTTAAAATTATCTTCTTCTTGGGAAGATTCTTGAGAAGGTTCTTAGAAAGGCTCAGGAGATTCTTAAAAAGGTTTCTAGAGGATTCTTTTTGAGAAGATTCTTGAAAAGGTTCTTAAGAAAATTCTTGAAGTGGATTTTGAATATTTCTTTCATTATCTATTGTTTCACTTCCTTCATTATATTCACGTTTCTAATCACTATCATAAAACTCAGTCACTTATATTTTAAATGTAATTTTTTAAAAAATAATGCTTAAAATATAAAAAAAATAAATTTCGTATATAACTTTAATAAGTGCAATTATTTAACGTAAATTAATTGATTAAGATGATTAACATTTATTTGATTGGATAAATTAATTGGATAAACTGATTGTCAAACCAGTTTTTAAAACTTGATTTTTAAACCATTTTATATTAAGGTTAAACCAAAATTTAAACCATTTCACATCATTCTCATTTTTCAAACTGAGTTTTACAAAAACTTAGTTTAGACCAAGGTAATCAGCTCAGTTTTTTCAAACTTTTATCATCCTTAGCGAAAATGTTTTAAATTTTAACGTGTAGAGTTTTTAACAGATCAGGTTGGGTCGGATCAAAATTTTGGGTTAATTTTAAAGTACTATTTATACAGTAATTCAAATTTTTACAATACCTTCAATTGTATTATTTATATTATGCAGATCCATGCGGGTCAATACAGGTCATTTCAGGTCGCATATTTGGAACTCTACTAACATGATACTTGAATTAAAGGTCACATCATTGTTAGGTCTTTATAAAGGAAAACTGCAAAAACCAGAGAAAGATATTAATATTTTGTTAGGTAAATTGATTCAACTGAATGATAAAATAAAAACTAAATCTAAAAAAGATTTGCTAAAATTGTACTATTGTTATTTTTGTAAAGAAAGTAATAAATATCAATTTATTACAGTACAGAAAATATTGGATGATGAAATAAAACAAATTAATAGTTACATGAAATTGATAAAATCAGGTAGAGTATGTGATGATAATGTTAAAGCAATAGAGGGCTTTAGTATTCTTGGTGGTTAGATTGGTATATTATTAGGCAGTACACAAATTATATCAAAAAAATTTCATTTAAAAGAATAAATTATAAATTTATTTTGTGCTAATTTAACATTATATATTGGTTATTAACTTAGTTCATTTGTGTAATAAGTTACAAATGTTAGTTCATTTGTGAAATATTATTTTAATATGCCGGCTATGCTAAAATGATATAATTTTCATTTTTGCAACTTTTGGTTTTTTTATAAAAAAAAAAATAATAATAAATTGGAATTATAAAATTAAATACTAATTGAATTTTTTTCAAGAATAACCTAAAGTTCAGTCAATATTATATATTTTAAGCTGAAGTATACTGGATCAATGAAAAAAATTATTTCCTTTATGTCTTCTCAATCACGCAACATCCAAAAAAGAAGCAATTTAGTTTACAAGCATTATGAACAAATACTTATCATCTTCAATAAATTTATGCTGAGCTTCTACAATATGATATTCAATATTTTATGAATTTCTAATTCCGATTACAGCTAACATTCCAAATGAAGTTAAAAAATTTCACTTTCTTCATCAAAATTGAAAAAAAGTTAAATCTGAAAAATTTTTTCTGATTTAACAAAATAAATGTTCCTATTTGTCTTTCTGAATCTTTAATGCTAAACTTGTTTGGCTGAATAAACCATTCATTTCTTTTTACTTTATTAATATATTCAAAATAATTCAATAAATGTTCATCCAATTTTTTGATCATAAAAATAATTTTGAAATTTTTATTAAAATATTAAATTAAATATTTTTTTCTTCAACTTCTTTGTTAATTTTCTTTTTTTTGCAATCTTGAGTATTTCTTCTTCCAATAATTTTTTAGTGTTAATAATCATAAAAATTCCATCTTTATTAGCAATTTCTATTAAAACATTAATTTAAATATTAATAGATAAATTAAATTAAACAATAAAAATCTCAAACTTTAAATCTTTGATATCATCGCTATAATTATTTTCTAGCACATTTCATATCAGGATAATCAGGCTTAAATACAATGCCATATACATTGCAGCAGTATATGCAAAAATATTATTAATTATCAGTTATAGAAGATAATGCTCACTTAGCTATATTCTTATTCACATTATCATTATCATTATAAAAATTTTAGTAACATTCCTTGATTTGTTTTAAGCTTTTCCAATTAGATATCTATTGGTGATTTTTGTTTATTATTCAGTACTTGTACTCCTAATTCTTGAAACAGTATTTTGTGATGTTAAATCCTCTCAAATCTTTCATTCTTTGCATTAATTATTAAATAAAATAAAGAATCATTTTACGTATATCGATAATTAACTAAAATTATAATTAATAATAATTACCGAAAAATGGCATCTTCCAGAGAAATAAATTATTCCATTCTCGATAATTGACTTTTTGAAGATAATTGGGATGACGTTACCCAAGCTATTCTTCTAGTTCTTTTTATATTCTACATATTTTAGTCACATATTGTTTAGGAATAATTTCATATATACTGAATTACATCCCTCCTATATTAATGTATAATGATAAATAAATTACAGTTATGATAAATATCATATGATATAATGATATTGAAATATTATTTATATAGGACCCTGGACATCTCATATATAGGTCACATAGGACTTTTTGCAAATTCAGCCAAATTTAACAAAATGTTATATACAGTCAAACCTCTATATACCGATACAGTATATACCGATATTCGCTTATAACGATGTTTTTTTGTTCCCCCGTTCCA
>JADRCO010002762.1:0-12365 GCA_021464525.1 Rhizophagus sp. LPA8_4_AMF
TGGCTGAAGCTAAAATATTATTAGGAATGTTAATCAGGAATTTTGATTTTCAACTAATTGAAGGATTTCAAGTTAGAAGAAGAACTTTCCCTGGATCAAAAGTTGATCCATATCTTGGATTAGCAGTATCTAAAGTTGAATCTTAAATTTATTATCAGATTACGTTATTTACGAGTATAATTTTTCACAATTGAGTCTACAGGAAGCGTAGAGTATAGTTTATTAGTAGATACTATATAATTATGCTAATTTTATCAAATACTATAGTATGGTGATGAAAAAATTAATTATTATAGTATTTTAATTATTTATCAATTTGTAAAGAGTTTACTTAATCATAATTATGTAGTGTAACCAAATTCAATAAATTATCGTTCTTTAATTAAAGTTTAAAATTTGTATTTTGTACGGAGCGTATGACGCATAAGTCATGTGACGAGTTATGATACAAAACCTGCGAACCAACAAAAGTATTTGAGTATGTTTTATCATATTAAATAGTATGACATGATATTCAGTTAGTACAATAATCTATATTTTGCTTAACATTAGGACATAAAATGTTAGTATTAACTGATAAAGTTTTTCATTAAATATTTCTTTCACCTGATTAATAGTTTTTTATTATTAAATTGAACAAAATTTATGCGTGAGGACGGCTTATAATATAAATACATTCTATCTAACCAACAACATATTTAATTTCATGATTTTTATATTTTTCGTCAATTAATTCATTTGGAACATGATTTTAAATCAAATTTATAAAATATATAATTGTTTTTTTTTCATATTTTGAACGATAAATGTTTAAACCGATGTTTAAACCAATAATATCTCTTAAAATTCCGTACAATTTCTGCGGCATCCGTACAATTATATCTGTACAATTTACGTACATCCTGTACACGCTGCGCGCTTTCATTTTTACTGGATAACCCTCGATTTTATCACGATTGACCAAAAAATTGGAGACAAAAGAGGACTCCGATTTTTTGGACAGTTTTATTATATTACTTTTTTGATAAAAATTATGAAAATGATTGTTTAAATCAAATAATAGGTCTATTTCATAAATAAGTGATGGAACAAAAGAAAAAAATTAGATAGTTTATTATTTTAACATATTCTCAAACATTACTATTATTTATAGCTTTATATAAGTTTTTCCATCACAAGTTTCCAATAGTTATAGAACTTCTAAATCGAAATTTATTGGATAATATGTAATTTTTTGATCACTTATAAAACGATGAAATTTCGAGTGGAATTCTTCCATTATATGCACGTAATTCCTCTTCAAAATATATAGATTTCCAATATTTACGAATTCTTCGCTTATAACTGAAGTTTTTTAACCTTGTCTATTTTTTTAAATAAGGTTGAAATAAAGGAATTACTATATTATAATATTTAGGTGCATGTACTTCGTAAGTTTTATAAAAAAGATCATCAGTATTTGATTTAAATTTCATTAGCTTTACATTTTTTAAATCCAAATTCCAACGATTTGAAACAAGTATTATTTGTTCGTTTTACATCTACCGAATTGTTGATTGCATTCATTTATACATCTACTACACTGACGTACTCCATCAATATAATTAGAACAATTTACTATTTTATACTTTCCTGATACCATTTTTAATTTATTGATCTATAATGTAATTCACCTTTTTTTCTATATTTGTACACTTTTTATTCCAACGATTAGCCTTTTTTACATTATTGCAGTTTTTACAAATAAATAGTTTACAAATTTTATGAATACAATTACTTGTTTGCCTCGGCCGATTACAATTGTATTTTTTAATTGGTAACACGCACTTCTTTATTACCATGGCGCATAATGCAAAACTACACGAAACAAAAAATAAATAGATTGAATATTTAAAACCCTATATCCTCTCTCTATCTACGTTTTTGTCTGACATGATAATCACGATTTGCGCAAAAGCACAATGTTCGATTATTGCTGATCTAGTACACTTAACCGGCGAGTAACTGTTAATCGATTTTTGGTAGGTGATAGTGATTTTTACCATCGAGTCAATTCCTTAGGATGAAACGAATGACAAAATTCAGGAACTTCCATTATCTATGATATAATGTAATTATAAATAGGGATGTTTGACGATGAACCGGTTTTAAGACCTATTTGGAACGACTAGAATGATAGAACCGATCGGATCAGAGTGGATCCTAATTACAAAGCATAATGTAGTATTGATAAAGTTAAATATTTTGGTATAAAATTCTGTAAACAATAGTTATTAATTCTATTCGCATAAAAAGAAGTTATAATTGGTTACTATGGAATTAATAATTAAAATATAAGTATATATACTGTATAAAAATACATAAACAATTTATAATATAATTTTTTTCAATATTGATTGTATGTATGATTTTTATACAAATTATATACGATCATTGTTTTTTCATTTTTATTTTATTAAAGTATACTAGTTGCATATTTATAAGGTTTAGTATCATATAGTATGTAAGAAATCTTTAATAAAATGATAATAAAAATAATAACCATCTTTTTTATTATTCGACATTCCGACTATTCAATTAAATATATATATGCATTAATAGAGCTAATATTATCTAATTCAATCCTTTATAATGAAATTGGATTTTCTAGTGATATAAATCTAATTACTCAACCTATATACATCTTATCCACAACATCCGTATTCGGCAAATGATTTGAAATGATAAATGGTCATTTGTAATTTATCATTTGAAACTCTAAGTGATCAGTCATTTAAGTCATTGGAAGAATATCAAATATTCTGAGATTTAAAAAATGAGAAAAAGATTTATTTTAATATGTGTAATAAGAGAAGTTTAATGAAAGATTTTATATTGTATGATTTTTTATTTTTATAGCTAAACAATTATTTTTATACTTAACCATTAACTCTATTTTTATTTTTTTTTATCATTCATAAGAGATAAAATTTTAAAGTCACACGAAATGCACGTTCTTTTCCATCACGTGACGACGTGGTTAATTTGTCCAATAGTCTTTAAAAATGACAAATTATTGATATCATTTGAATCATTCGGCATTTGACATTTTACAAATGACCCAAATGACAAATGCCAAAGGAACATAATTTTTTGGCAAATTGACTCCTAATCTACAAAATAGTCAAATTACCGTCATTTGTGAACGATTATATAGTTAATTATTACAACTACAACGCAGCTGTGATTGCGAGTACATAAATATAATATTATGTACTCATGTACTCACATGCTACACTAGGTATTTAGTTTGCATAATTGTTTATCTAGTCATTTTCGCTATAAATAGTATCAAACAAAAAAGAACTCTTTCTGACAATCTTCTGAATCAGTTTCTGCTAAAACAAATTTTATTTATATAAAGTTATATTAAAAAGATAAATAATAAAACGATAAATATAAAAATATTATCTATAACTGATAGATTATTACAAAAAAAAAAAAAAAAAAAAAATGAAAATAAATGAAGAAATGACAAATTTTGATGACCGCGCGAAGAGTGTGAGAAAAAAATATTTATACTTGATTGCCAGTCACGTGCCCGAGAAGATCACGAAAATTCTCGTAGATCAGCAAAACGGAAAATCTCTTTGCCGAAAATCACGAAAAAAAGTATGTGACAATTTTTTGTCACCATGTCACACGTCACACCTCCATTTTTTTCGGGTACGACACATTGCCAAACATTCATGCATTTTTTCTACAATAGGGGAGTACATGCTACTATTGTCTTATTAGCAAATGGATCCAAATTTGTTCGTTCCCGACTATTAAAAAAAAAAAAATTATGATAGGTATCACCAAATTCTTGTATTTAAAGTTCAAATCATTAAAATTTTTTTTAACAAATTCACGAAAAAGGCGACGTTTTTTTTTTAATGCACTTTTACAAACCTTATTTAAAAAATGTCTCAATTTGATGAAGAAAAAGATAACTTTGATACTAAGATATCAATAGATAATGGAGTACGAGAGATTGCATTTATTAAAAGTGATGCTAAAAAAAATGTTTTTAAAGAAATAAAGGATATAAACAGATTTATAAGATCTGTTAATAATAGAAAATACTCGAGTAAGAACTCATTAATTTGTGATAATGATATCACTAATAAGAAGGAAGTTTATCAAATTGCCATTTCTAAAAATGGAAAATTTGTTGCTACATTTGATTCAGGTAAAATTTTATTATTTCATATTGCCTGTTACAGAAAAATAAAACAAGTTTAAATAAAATTATTTCATAATTATCATGAATTAGCAAATCTTCGAATTAAAATATTGGAAAACACTGATTATCGTCCATTCAAAAACGGAAAGATGGAACTCAATAACGATTATAGTTCTGATAAAATTGAAAAGACCATCGTACATTTTAAATTGAAAACTGATCTTACTATTGAAAAATTTTATAGCGAAGGTTTCATCCCACCTCTATTTAATGGTTCTTCAAGCAATGATGATGATAAAAAATCTCGATGGTCTTTCGATATATCGAATGTATGCATAAATGAAAGTAATCATTTTATTTATGTTGCTATATCTTACATAGTCGATGATGATATGAGGAGAACGATTGATGGAAAAGAAAAAAAAAGAGGAACTACCGTCATTTATTCGATTGAACTGATAAAAGATGATCAAGAAAGTTATATTTTAAATGAAAATACTGATATTTTTTATCAAATACACGAAATTTCAGGAATATGTAGATTTGCAGAAGCATTTGAAAACAAAAAATTTTCTAATAAAGAATTCTTTGTTTTAAAAAGATTCATAATTTTTAATTTTTATGGTATCCATAGTTTCAGCTGTAAGGATAGTTTTATATTGGATATGACATTTAATTATCCAAAAATTATCAGACGTGAATTAGATTCATTAGACCCTTCAGAAATATCTAGTTGCATCAGAATACTTCATTCTTGTATTTATGGTAAATATTTTCTAGTTGAACAATATAAAAATAATGTACAATTACTTGAAGGTAATAACCGAATCTTAATAATTTTATGATTATTATTAAAATTTATAAGTTATAATTTTAAATTGATTTTTTTTTTTAATTTTTTAGTTTATGATCTAACGACAATGAAATTAGATACTATCACAAAAAGAGTCGAAAAAAGTCAAGATAAGCTCTTAAGACGATACAATAGAAATGTTTACTCGATCAGTATGAACAAATCACAACTCTGCTTTACACGAGGACTTAGATCTGTCAAGTGAGTAATTGTCAGTCTTTCATTTTGATAAAGTTAATTTCGCATAAATATATTCAATCGACTAAAATTTGTTTTTTCTACTTTCTTGAGGTTATACTTTATGGAAAATGGTTTGGAAGTCACCTCAAAGAAATTTAATAAACTAGATAAAATTCATTCATTAGAATTCATTGAAAACGATAGAAAATTACTTGTTATAGGTGAAGCTCAAAATAAAAAACTGAAACATATAATTTGGGACATTTATAATAATGAAGAAACCAAGCCGACGCCGTTAGATAAATTTCTTACAATAAATAATTTTGATAAACGTTTAGCCGGGTCTCCGGGAAATCTTTTACAAGTCAATGACGAAGGAAATGTTATATCAATTCTTAAATGGATCGAGAAATCATTAAAACTAAACCAAGAGAAAAATGGTGAAAAGAAATTTCCTCCTCAAGATTTAAACCACTTTAAAGACAAAAAACCGGATGGAAGTTTGGATAGAAGGCATATTATATATTATGATAAAAACATAAATCTAAATTTCAAATCAATAGTTTCCGAGAAAGAGCCATGGGTGTTAGGTGATTACGATAGACATTCTTATTGCCTTTATCAAAATAAAGATGGATCAAAGATAGATACTTTACAACTTATAGTCGGTAGATCCACTGTTCAAATTTGGCATCAGATCCGAGATGATAGTAAGCCTAAGGATGAACTTCCTAACAAAGGAGAACCATTTCTTGAATATATATGGACAAATGGTATTCCAGTAAATCAAGAAAGGAAAAAAACAAGATTACGGATAGAAACCTTTAAATATGGATTGAACGATGATAAATTAAAATTAAATGATTTCTATTTGAAAGTTTACTGGTACGAAAGTGCTTCAAAAAAAGTGGATGAAAATGAACTCGAGAAAATAATAGAAGAAGATAATAAAACAATTAATGAATTGGAAAATAAATTGAACAAAAAGACTATAACGGAAACGGAAAATAACAGAGAGGGGGGAGTAGGAAGGAAGGAAAAAGTAATTCGACGGCAAGACATTATTGATAAAATTAATGCAATCAGGTCCGCATGTAAAGCATTGGAATATATTAATAAACGTACGAAGTTTCTTGTAAATTATGTTAAAGAACATCACGTAAGTGTTTACTTACTTTACTGATTAAATATACTCAATGAAAGAGAATTGGACTAATATTTATTTCTTACTTCTTTTAATAAAGTGCGAGGAAATAGTAACATATATTAATCATATAATATGGAGATTTATTAAATGCAAGCCTGAAGATTATAAATTGTTAGATGTCCGATACAATGTTATGAAAAATTTAATTCTTGGTGATTGTGATCATTTAATAAAATTTATATTATTCGAAAACAATGACGATGATAAAAAAGCTATTAAGTTGCATATACCGAGGAATATATTCTGGAAGAAAGGAAAGTTTATTGATGATGATACTAAAAATGATGAAATAACGAATGTTATGGAATTAGCAATTTATCATTGCAAAGGTAAATTTAACTAGCTATAAGCATTAGCATTGTGTTCATACGACAATTAACTAATTTCCTTTTTCTATAATATAGGACGTGAAATAAAGGATACTATCATTGTTGCTTATCTTTTGGAATATTATTCTAGTCATGCAACGGATTATGCTGGTTGGATGAGTACCGTTTCTAAGGCGCTTCCTCTATTATTTAAATACAATTACGGTTGTTATCCCATCCTAATTTGTTATTAAAAAACGATTTGAAACTTACTAATTTTATATTTATAACAGATGATTGTGTTACAAAATTGTTTCGTAAAGAATGTTTTGCAAATCAAAATTATTTTTCAGCACAAGATCCCTATAATATTATTCCAGATGAATATCAAGAAAGACGTAATCATAATATTAAATTTAGAGCCTTCGGAGTCAATCTGCGGTCCAATGAATATAAGTGGTACGGCGGGATTTTGAAATCACTAGAATCTCTCAAAATTAAAACTTATAAATTTTTCGGAGAACTTGATAATAAAGATGTTGAGAAGAAACCATTGGCTTTACGAGTGGTTCCACTTCCTGAATTTACCACAAATAGGATTAATCAACAGGAAGAAATGGAGTATAATATTATTTTAAAAATTGTTTATTCCTTTTTTATACCACGGTGGTATAAAATTGGTCGGAACGAGAAGTATAAGTTGAGTCCTTTTTCCAGGGTAGTGTATTACGAAGATAATGATGATATTTATGATAACCCAGCAACCGAAGCGATTATCGATTTTCGTTGGAAAAAAGCAAAAAGTTTCTTTTTTCTCCTTTTTCTCAGATTTCTTCTTTTTGTCTTTTGTTTTGGATTGATTAATTGGGCATACTTGAATCATGGCACTATTATAAATGTAGAATTCTTAGTTTTATTAATTGTTATTTTCTATTATTTAGCAGCTTTTTTCTTTATTACTGAAGTTATACAGTTATTTTATCATGGACCCAGAAAATATTTTGGTGATATATATAATATTTTTGATATATTTTCGATTATACTTCCTATAATAGTAATGTCAATAATGCTTAGGGATTTTCGCTATTCTGATGGCTTTGGAAATGTTGAGACAATTGACACTAAATTAATTGTGTGGATGTCTGTGACAATATTTTTTCTTTGGATGGAAGCGGTTAGTTTTTTATTTTGCAAATTTTTGTATGTTACTCCATTAGTAATGTAACATAATTAATTTTCTATAATTATAGATTTCATATCTCCGTTTAATACCGAGTAAATATAAATTGATTCTTTACAGAAATGATGAATAATTATTAATGACCACTTACATTTTTTTTTTAATAGATATCGCTACCTACATTTACTATGTAAAAATAATTACTAAAGCAGTATTTCCGTTTCTTTTGTTTAACATTGTCGTAATAATTGCATTTGCACATACGATGTAATAACTTTTAAAGAATTTATGTGTTTTTTAGTTAATTTGCATTTAATTTATACGTAAAATAACAAAAAATTTTTATTTGTCTTATATATAAAGGCTTATTTTGCTTAAAGAAACAAAGAATATTAAAACTAAAGATTCAACATTTAGTGGAACTGCTACAAATCCTGTAAACGGTCAAGAACTTGATGTCAAAATGAAAGCTGATTTTCATCCTGAAGATAAGATCGATAATCCATTTTCATATTTTCCTACAGCAATAGTAGCTTCATATTATTGGCTTAATGGTGATTTTATTCAAAGGGACGAATTTGATTTTTGGGCTGTTGAAGTTCTTTCTTTGATTGCTAGCATCCTTCTTGTAACCATTTTACAAAATATGTTGATTGCTTTTATGGGGTAAGGCGTTTTAAATGTTATAAATTTCTTTCTTTTTTTCTTTCTCTCCCTCTTTATTAAAACTTTATTATTTAAATATTTTAGTGGTGTGTATCAAAAAGCAGAAACTAAAGGTAGACAAGCTTTATTAAGATTTAGAGCAAATCAAATTGCAAATTATGAAGCATTACATCATTATTATTTTTGGCCTTACGAACCTGATCCAAAATATATTTATTATGTCAGTCAATCAAAAATTTTTGTAGAATGGTTTAATAGTAGAAAAAATGATCAAGATCCTATTTATAGTGATTTTGAAGAAAAATCAATTTTCACAAAACATATATTTGGAGAAAAAAATTATGATATATTTTCAATTTGGGATTATGAAGAAGATAATAAGATGGAAATTAATAAAAATGATGATAAAAACAATAATGGTAAACAAAAGAATAAATTTGATAATATTGAAATCATTGAGAAGGAAATTGAAAATGATGATGATATCAAAAATATTAAGAAGGTTAAGAAGGATATTAAAACAATTGGGAAGGAAATTAAAGATGATGATGATATTGAAGCTATTAAAGAAGATATTAAAAAGATTGGAATTGAAAATATGAAAAATATGAATGATATCATTGGGAGATTGCTTAAAACTCTTAATTAAAAATTCTTAATTTTTTTTATTTATGTTTATATTTATTTTATTTATTGCTTTTAATTTCTCACTTTAAAAAAAAATTATTAAAAATTTTAACAAATTTTCTCTTAAATTAAGTCAAGATTTTATATTGATATTTTTAATATTTATTGACATTATAATTGGAATTGGTCAAATATAAAAATAATATTATTACCCTTTGATTTGATCTCGAATATAGGAAACCAATTTCTTAATAAAATCTTGTAATAACTCCATTAATTGAAATAATTGGTTGATCACTGAACTTAGAATTTTCTTCAGTTTCGAGTGTTTTCTATTTAAATAATTCAAAATAACAACGTGTTGCATTTATTTAACCTTAAAAAACATTCATTTTTTTGTGTTATCTTGATGGTATTAGTAATTTTTCACATTACAACTTGACAATATTTTATTAAATATATATTTTTTTTTACAATGTCCAATTTCATTATCAAAATGTTCAAGTACTTCACGAAGCGTAAGGCAGTTTAAAGGAGGTGCACGGATAATAGTTGATGAAATGCATAAATAAATAAACATAATAAAATTTTTTTTTTTTGAAACATAATTTTATTAATACCTTAAGTATTATATTTTTTTTGAATGTAAGTTATATATTAAATAAATAATGGTTTTATTTCCATATTTGGATTTCTCCAATTTCGCCATATTATTACGTCCAGTGTTTGTATTTAACCTTTACGTCAGTTTACGTCTAATAAAAAAATTCTGAAAAACTAGTTTCGCCCGGCTATTGGGCGAAACTAGTGGTGCAGTTGAAACTGTCCCAATGAATTGGCCGGTATATAGCCACAGTTACGGAAAAAACCGTGTGAAACCTAATGTCCCGTAATGCCGTAAACTTTTACAGTGGCCAATGATGCCGTAGAGTATAAATAGTTTAAATAGATAGCATAAAATAGTTTGATAGTATACATGACTTAACATTTAAATTTTTAAATCTCTCCGAATTTGCTATCAAAATTTAAAGTTTCCATACTGATTTTAAATAACTTCTTCGATTATAAATTTCATGGAACAATAATTTTAATAGTAATGAAGGAGAAGAAGAATGAATAATTAGAATGATACAAAAATATGATATTTAAATACTTTATTTTATGCTTATAATATATATTTTTGTGATAAATTTAGAATTTAATAAATATTATATGTCTGATATATACAAGTTATGGTGTCTATTTACCGTACATATACCAGTTACACCAGTTGCGGCGTATTTAACAGTTCCAATATGCCGTATCTCAACGTAAAGAGTTATAACTAGTTATAACTCAGTTGTGATACGGCTCATCCCAATGTTGATCAAGTTCCAATATTTTCCACAGCGTAACCAACAAAAAAGCTCGGGCACGTGATCATAGTAATTTATTCTTCACATCCGTCACACCCTTCCGCGTTTTCATTATTTATATTTATCTGAGTGACTTGGTTTTTTTCGAGTAGGTGAAAACTTATTCGTCACACCCTTATTCGTCACTGTTTATTTTCACATGTTAGTGCATAACGCCGTAATGCGGGCCGACCCGAGCTTTTTTTGTTGGTTACGCTGGGGGAGTTAAGTTCCAATGCAACTGCATCTCTAGGCAAAACCTTTTAGGATTGTTTTCATCATTAGTATGGAATGGTCCTTTAATAAAGATTTATGAACAAATTAATATTGAAAGATATAGAAGAAATTCTTTGGCTATCATTAAGAGAAAAATTTGAGGAAGAGTATTGGTGAATATTTCTTCTAATAAGATAATGCATCAATTCATACAACTAACACAAGCAGCCTAACACGAACTTTCATTGAAGAAAATGCGATAACTCTTTTCCATGGCCAGGGCAAAGCCCTAACCTTAATCCCATTGAACATATTTGGGATGAGATTGAATGTAATATCCGACCAAGAAAAGAAAATTCCAAAAATGGAAGCATTTTTACAAGAATCGTGGACGCAAATTTCCTAGTGGTGTTTATCAAAAATTAGTTAATAGTATGGAAAGTCAGGTAAAGGCAGTTGGAAAGTCATGTGACTATCCAATTAGACGAAATAGTTTATACTGTATAAAATTTATACAGGTAAAGCTTCAATAATTAAATTTTTAATGCCTTTATGAATTGGACTATATTTTTTGGAAAATTATTTTTTCTGAAATGCTGTACACAAGTTATATTTTAAATAAATAAATATAACTTTAAAAATTTATGTTAATATCAAAATATAATTTTTAATTTCTACTTAAAAACGTTACTCAAGAAATACAGTATAATATCTAAATAATTTCGTGGAAATCCGTGTGTCATTTTCACTGTTAATACAGTTCCGGTTAATGAAATTTTATTTTTGCTAATTAACGAAAAAAGTTTAATTTGTCTTACTAACCATATTTATTTTCAGCGCCTATCAAGTAGTGCTTCGACCCGAATAAAAACCATAGATTCATTCCTTGATATTTTGGGGGTCCGGATGATCGACAACCAGGAATTCCATCGTCTATGCCGGATCCAGATGATCGACAATAAGGTATATCAAGTATATTAGCTACGTCACATGACTTATGCGTCATACGCTCCGTACAAAATACAAATTTTAAACTTTAATAATTTATTGAATTTGGTTACACTACATAATTATGGTTATGTAAACTCTTTACAAATTGATAAAGAATTAAAATACTATAATAATTAAATTTTTCATCACCATACTATAGTATAGTATCTGATAAAATTAGCAAAATTACATATAGTATCTACTAATAAACTATACTCTGCGCTTCCTGTAGACTCAATTGTGAAAAGTTATACTCGTAAATAACGTAATCTGATAATAAATTTAAGATTCAATTTTAGATACTGCTAATCCAAGATATGGATTAACTTTTGATCCAGGGAAAGTTCTTTTAATTTGAAATCCTTCAATTAGTTGAAAATCAAAATTCCTGATTAACATTCCCAATAATATTTTAGCTTCAGCTAAAGCTACTTTATTGCCTATGCAACCTCTTGCACCATTAAGGAAAGGCATATAATTTAAATTTGTTATATTTTTAATTAAAGAAGGATCTAACCATCTTTTTGGATTAAAATC
>JADRCO010002763.1:0-12361 GCA_021464525.1 Rhizophagus sp. LPA8_4_AMF
CCCATCAAGAATTTCCTCTACTTCCGCTTTATGTCGTACTTCAATTGGATTATTGCCGAATTTTTTGTTATGGTACATATCATCCTAAATAAATTAATTTTAATGGGATACAAAAAAGGCAAATTAACAGTAAGATATACTTGTAAATTTTTTACATTTAACTGCGCACTGTTCAGCAGAATATTGGCAACTTACTGTTAAGAGCCTTTGTATTACTATTGCCACTACTTGATTGATTTTCTTTTCTTTCCGTTCTATTAAAAATGAAAGTAAAAGTTTGATATTATAATTATTCCAATGACAAGACTGTTTTTTATCAATATCTTTAGTAGAACTTTGCGTGTTGTTATCATTTTTATTAAAAATTTCCTCAGCGTGTCGGGCGTGCCATTATTTAATAAAGGAAAAAAATTGACTCCATTGTGATCTGACGTCATCATCCACCGATGAGGCGATGACCGATCACAATAATATTGATTATCTTCACTTGATGTACAGGCAGTACAGCATATTAGCACGAACTACGAAGGTTTTAGTTTAATCTAGAAATCGCACTTTAGATTTTAAACCACGGATTAAACTTCGATCACACAGATTTCTGAAAATAATAAACGACGCCGTAAATGCTGTAAAATGTGGTTTCTTAATCTGTTGAGCGAACGATCTTAAGGTAGTAAGTAATAAATATTTACGTATAAAAATTTTTTTATTATATAGGCTTTCCTTGTATATTAAGTATTAAAATTTATGCCTTTTTATTTACAAATTCAAGCAGAAATCTCAATTATTTAAGTAGGATTGTTTTCCTCATGATTAATATTTATTATGATTAATAATATTTTGAATTCCCTTTCATAATTTTTAAATTTATTTCTGGAAGAAAGTATACAATAGAAGGAGAGATTTCTTTTGCTAGCGTTTCTATTAAATGTAGTCAAGTTAAAGATATAGTGGGATGACTAAATGTCATGCATAATCCCAGACAACGCGAATCAAATTACAAGATATAAAAGCAGTTCGGAGTGAGAAAAAATTGACAATCTAGTTCTTTTGCGCACCAGGCAATAATTGGAAATAGAGTAAACTTTCCATGGTCATATCTTTGCTACATGAAAAATAGAAGAGATAAGAACATACTCTTTTTCAAACATGGTCAATTACAAGCGAGAATTCTACCGAGGAAGAAGTTGCACAAGCACACAAATGCATAGTATAATGAATGATTTCCCATATAAAATTCACTTACAAAATCATCCATGACAAAGTGATATCAAGATCCTATCGTGACCTGATTCTCATCTTTCTGGACTAAGGTAACAAATATTTGGATCAATTTATAATCAAACGCTGGAAAATGTATTGGAAAATACCAAGGATTGAAACGTGCTACACAGTGTAAATAGATTGTACACATAAAAGTAAAAAGATGCAAAATTAACAATAGCTAGTGTATTGTTTCTCCCATCAAAGAATTTTCATATTGTGCAGAGATCGTTGAATAGGAGATAGATTACCAAGGACCAGTATCGAACCGTAGAGTGTCCAAAACCTTTAATTTAATATTGGAACGAATCAAATTTATTCTCTACCTAACTCTTTAAAAATTGGGTCAAAACAACTAAACAAGGAAGACTGGAACTGGCAAATATTCAAACATACAATAATTTTAAATTAACTCAGCAAGCATATAATGATTTTGAATTAGCAAACACTTGATCAAGGCGAAGAAATTCGACCATGTATCATTCGAATGAAGAAGAATATAATAACGGTTTTTTAGTCATAGAAAACAAGAGGCATACTTCCGTATTAGACTCTCACTTTTTGTAGATATTTTAAATTCGTAAACAAAGTCAGTGAAATTAACGAGGATGAGTTTATTTGTCCTTTAGGTTCGAAGCCTTGTATTTATCTTTATTTATTTAAATATATAAAATCTCGTTTGTTCCTGTTACTACTTTAGTAATGTATAGGCGATGGACTGATGATGGCACCAGCCCTCAGCACCCCTTTTTAATAATAATGTATGGACGTTTGATCTATTTCTTCGGATGATGCTACAGATACCGAAATTGAAGATATGGACGATGAACAAGATCTGATTGTAGGCTTGACGATTGTGACACACGTGAAGTAAAAAATTTAAAGTTATTGAAATTTAATAATTTTAATCGTTTGGTCAATCTAAAAATAAATATTATGAATAATGTAAAACTTAAAGAAAAGAATATCATATTCTTAATAAAGAATTTATTACATTATATTAATTCGAGAAATTTTTATATTGACATGATATAGATCTTTTTTTTCTTAAGTATTTTTAACGATCAGATTATAAAATCTTATTAACAAAATGTCTCGATCTGAAGAATTAACGAGTTTATCGAAAAAATCTGAATTGTACTCCAAAGTTTTAGATGAGTTGGTACAAAATGTGTCATTATCCGCCCGCTTGTCCTTTGAGTCGATATACTGTATAATTGATTTTTCTGTCTTCGTTATATTTTTATTTTTGTCCCATTTTTAAAATTTTTAATGTAAAAGTATTTTAACACACCCAAATAGATAGAATTTTTATTATTTTTCATAACAAATATGAAACAAAATACATAAATTTACAAAAATGCGAATAAATTAAAGTGAATCAAAAATAAAATAAATTAAATATACCTTTTTTACGGTTACCGTTTCCCTAGTTTCCAGAGTTTTCATCATATAATCCTTATATAGATGCTCAGAAATGATAATTAAGTACACAAAAAAGTAGTAGGGGGTGTCAAATTCCGGATAGGTAGAAGAAGTGGTACATTGTAAAACAGGTAAATGATGATCAAGTAATTTGGGATGTAATAATTTATGATTTGTTATACAGCAAAAGAATTGATAGTAAGGTTTTATGTACTTATTACTTGGAAAAAGGTCGAGCGGAGTGTTAGTATCTAGTGAAAGATCTGCAAGTGGAGCTATAAATGCATTTTTAAAGTTTAATTATTTAGGAAAAAGTGCATTAAAAAATACAGTTAACATCATATTTTTGGAGGAATCTAAACTTTCTGGGATACACGTTTTCGGATTTGTATTAAAAAAATTACCCGCTTTTGCATTAGAAGCTATACTAGCGCAAAGGACGAAATGAAGAAGGAGCATGTGCAAGCCAGGTTTCCTTCAAAGAAAAAGGCAACGATAATTTATGGTCTTCTGGTATCCTTCCTTATTCGGTTTCCTTCGAAGAAAAGGCACTATCAATAGACATGAATGCAATCATGGCATTACCAAACTTGAGTGTTTAGCAGTAGTGTGGACCGTTAAACACTTACATCAAGTACGAACTGGGGATTCATCTATAAAAAAAACTACTATTATTGATAAAAGAAAGAGACCTCCTAGTGAGCTAGTATCAGTATTACAACAAAATAAATGATTTTGGATCGTTTGGAAATTGGAATATGATCGATATAATCATATTATTAACAATAAAGAACAATTTATCATTAGATCATATAACATTAGATACCTATGTACGTGTCTGTGATGAAGCTCTATTAGTGCTTGGTGGATATTGAAGACTTGCTGCCGTAGAAGCACAGAATATCAAGAGAATAGAAATTACAAAATTAATTAATGATACAAATACCAATTGGAACAATTCTTAATCGTATTATGGGTATTAGTTATAACTATTTAGATTTACAAATCAAATTTTTCAAACACATGCAAGCTTGAATACTCTCATTATTTAAATTTAATCGTCATTTTGAGATTAAATCGCCACCTCCAGAAAATACCCTTTCAATTGGAACGTAAAGAATTTAATCAATAACTTATACTTGATAATGATCATTGTTAATGAACAAGATATCGGATTATCGGTAATGGTGTTTATCGATACATTAGAAATCTTCAATTAATTTGGAATAGATCAAACCCGTTAATTATTCAATCAGGAGATACAATCAATTTGAAGCTTAGTGGAGATGGTAAAAATGTGAGTTCGCAAACAGAACCATGTGATGATAACTGCTGCACCATTTGGATCATTTGGAAATTGGAATATGATCGATATGAGCATATTATTAATATATATACAATTTATCATTAGACCATATAACATTAGGTACCTATGTATATGAACTTTATTAGTGCTTGAAGGCTTGCTGCGCACAGGATATCAAGAGAATAGAAATTACAAAATCAATTAATGATCAAATACCAATTGAACAATCTTGATAAAGAATTTAATCAACAACTTATACTTGATGATTATGATAAATATCGAGTAATTTCGATGGAATCATTGTTGATGAACAAGAAATTGGTAATAGTATTTATCGATTAGAAGTCTTCAATTATTTATTCCAATTTGGAATTGATCAAATCCGCTAATTCTTCAACCAGGAGATACAATTAATTTTCCACAACATAATTTCCACAATCTATACTTCTTTAGAACAGTATGAATAATAATTAATTTTTTCATACTATTTATTTTTATTTTTCATATTATTTAGACTAAACGTCTACAATGGGCGTTTAGTCTATACTTTCCTTCCTTGCATCATCTTAAGGAAAAATGTTTATCTCCCTCTCGAACTCTGCGAAGTATATCTCGCAATATCATATGATTACAAGAATTTATTTTCTTTTATTTAAGTATCAACTTTAAGATCTTCAAGAAAGTGGGATTTTTGTTGGTGTGTATTGGCCGATTGAATTATTTTTTTTTTCTGGTGATTGGAAGTTTACAAATGTACAATTAAACACGCCCAAATTCAAAATATTTTTGTTTATCTGTTATATTGCAAGTATAAATCGGTGGAATATGGATTTAGTTGGCCAATTAATAGTGTAGTGTAAACTTTTTAAAATAATTTATATTGAATCAATTTTAACTTAATTTACTATCACTATTTTATTAATTTCAAATGTATTAATGGAATGAAAAAAGGAATTTGAACGAGAAATTAAATAGAACAATCAATTGAAGTTTATTTTATATTTTTAAGTCAAGATCAAATAGTGATAAACTTCATTAATAGGACTGAATAAGACAATATTTTCCTATTAATTTTATTTCAGAAAAACGCGGTGAAGATATTCAAAAACTTTTTATGATCTATACTTAGTTTTAAAAAATCCTAATTTAACAATGAATTAAATTATTTTGTCGGTCAAGTCAAGGGCAAATAAATCCAGCATAACAAATACCATGTTTATTATATATATATAAAACGTTCTTTCCCAATTCCAAATATTAGAAAAAAAAAAATTGTGTTCAAGAAAAAAATTATAAAAAAAAGTAAAAAAAATACATATTAAAAATTCCCACTTCGTAAAAAAAATTGTTTCTCTACTTCAACAAGAAAGAATTCGACTTGTAAAAAAACGTATCAAGGCAAAAAACTTTCTTCTATTTCGTATCCATTATATTTACATCTTACAAATCTTAGCATGGGTGTCGGAACCGGAACCCATGGAAAACCTGTAATATATGATATTTGAAGATTATTATTTAATAAATAATACTTCACGAGAAATTCAAATGCGACGAATTGATGCAGGGGACAAAGAAAATAAAGATTGACAAGTGAAATTTACTTACTCTGATTCAAATCTTGAAGTGGTGGTCGTGGTAAAATGTAACAGATTTCAGGTTGTCTTAAATCGTTGGAAAAGGATGATGAACCTTCTGAAATCGTTGTGAATCCTGAATAAGTTTTTAAATCTTGAAATTCGAATTTCAAATCGGTATTCTCTTGAAATACTTCAGGAAGTTCGAGTTTCAAATAGGTATTCTCTTCCGAACCGTTTTCTTGAAGTTCGGCATTTTCTTGACGCTCTCTCAAATCAGTTTCCAATGTAGGAGTACTGTAATAAAAAAAAAATTACTAAGGATAAATGTATACTTTATAAAATAAAAATAAATAAATTCATTACTTTTCTTGAAGTACTTCCGAATCAGCTTTAAAGTTACACGACATTTTTCCTAATTTGAACTCTTTATCATTATCTGAGAATAATATTTGGCTCCATCTGAATACTACTTGTTCGTCTCCCTCAAGTAAAACTCTAGTTTTAGCTGAAAGATCTTGCCGGGAACTCCACTGGTCATATTGGAGTATCTGCTTAAGTCTGGTCTCTCCTGCTACCCCTTTAAAACAGCAACTATATTTAGTCTTAGCAGGACTGTAATTAAAACTCTCTTCATCTTTAAATAAGTAGACAAATATATTTTCTGGAAATGCATCGATTGAAAACCGTTTTTTTGTAATGACTCGTTTAGAAAAACCTAAATTTTTTTTAATAAGAACTACGAAGGAATTGGTGTAAGAAACTATTTGCTCTTGAGAAGGACGAGAGAGAGTATCAAAATGGGGTATTGTTTTATTGTGCAAGTGTTTATTACTTTCATGAGTAGTCAAGGTTAAATAACTATCATAAACTTTAAAACAAAGTTTGCAACGAAAAGACGGAATAGGCGTTTTATTTGGATTCTCCATTAAAGACGTGAAGAAAAAGTTTTAAAACTTGAAATTGGAACGAGCGGAACGAGCACACCATTTATATATACAATCAATACCGCGACGCGACGCGGTTGAGTCACATTATCTTTTGTTTTTACATCTAACTATAAATGGGTTTTCATCGTTTTGCGTTAAATGCATCCTTTTTTGTGTTTTTTGTTTACTTCGGCTGTACAAAAAAAAGCACCCCCTGATTGTGCTGATTGTGGGCACAAAAAAAAGACTACTATTACTAAAAATATCACGAAAACGAAAATTTTTTTTTAAGTTTCTTTTGTACATGCGAAAGTCTCACGTGTTTGATCGACCGGACAATTATAAAAATCGAAAATTATAAAACGCGTTCCTTCGTTTCTGGTTTGGGAACGTTACTAACGTTCTCTCTTTTTTTTTAGAAATGGCTTTGGACTCTGACTGGACTTTAAAATTGTCTTTTTTATTTTTGTTAATCCTAGTGTGGTGGTTTCATTTGGTTTTTCTTTGTTTTCCTTAAATGTAATTACCTTGATCTTCTAACTTTTCGTTAATTATTCTTGATGACTTCGTTTGGGATGTAATTACTTTGGTCTTCTATCTTTTCATTAATTATTCTTGATGACTTCATTTGGGATGTAATTACTCTTGATCTTCTATCTTTTTATTAATTATTATTGATGGCTTTGTTATGGATATAATTACTCATAACCCTTTATATGAAGCTTTCATTTGAAACTTTTTTCTTTGATTTTGCCTTTAATTTTGTCTGAATTCTTTTATTTGCATTTGAAATTTCTTTTTTTTTTAATAACATTTCATTCAGTCTTTATTACTTCATTTATATCTCAAAGTCATGAAGCAAATTAAAAAAAAAAGTTTGTAGTAACCACATAAATCAAATATATTATTTCAGAATGTAACTAAATATGACAAATTAATTTTTGAGTATTTTTATTCAGTTAAATTAAAAATGGAAACTATGAAGTAAAAAGATTTTAAAGATTTTGATTTCTCATGTTTGTTTAACAAAAATGTTAAAAATGTTAGCAGTTTTTGAGAATCACAAGATGTGACACTGATGACTGGCATGATTTAGTAGTTAAACAAATATTTAGTTAGTATCCTTTAAACCATAGGGGTTAATTTTTAAGATATCTCAAGAACTAGTGATTATAGAAAGATGAAATTAGATTTATTAGATTTCTCTTATTAAGATGTATTTATTGCTGTTTTTAATTTAGTGCGATCAGCCAATTTTTTAGCTGCATGATGCTAAGGAAATCAGTTTTCACATTTCACATGATGATCAATATTGATAGCCAATTAAATTTGGAATTTCGTAAATTAGATAAATTATTTTTGTGCTTTGCAATTTTTTAACATGAAAAAATGGGAAAACAAAAGAAAGAAAAATATAAAATTGAAGTGTATTTTGGATGTCAAAAATGTTTATATTGCAGAATAAACTTAAAAAAGAATATATGTAAATGTAAAAAAACAGTTAAACCAATTAGAACAAATAGAACAGTTCAAATTAAAACTGCATATCCAAAAATATTTAACCTTACTTCTTTTAATAATAAATAATTTAACTTTATTAAAAGTAAAAATGAATGCTTTCAGTATGGATATAATTCAAAAAAAATATTCAATTATCATTTTGCTCAACATGCAATAGTTCTTATCAACATTTGCCTTCTAAAAATTCTAACTTCTCTTATAAATCAAATTTAATAGAAGGAACAGAAAATACAGAAACAGAAGAAATAGGAGAAATAAAAGAAACTGATATTGCAAAAATAATTGATCTTGAAACTACTTTTTCTGAAATTTTTACAACAATAATTCAAAGTGAATCTAAATGTAATAATTCAGAAACTAAAAATAAGAGTGATGCTGAATTAGAATTGAAAGTTAATTACAAACTTATTATTAAACAAACAGATGGTACTATTCTTTCAGCTATGAACTACTCAGTTATAATCTCTGAGTTGGATGAGTTCTTACTTGCAATTCAAAATAACATCACAGCTCTTCTTAAAGATAAGGAAATTAATGCTAATGATTATAATGTTTCTTTCAAATCAGAAAAAGCTCAAGGAGCGGGTACTCTATTAGTAGATGTATGTGATTTTGAGAATTTTAAATCAGAATATATAAAACTTGCTGTTGCAAAGAAGGTTGTGCTTATTCTTATTACCATGAAAAAAAAGGAAAAGATAATTAAACGAAAAAAGAAGGTAAATTTTTATTTGTTATGTAAATTTTTTTATTATATTTAGAAAAAAATTAATTATATGGAAATTTTAATTAGGAATCTAATTCAGATAACGAAGAAGCAATTTGTGATGAATCAATTCCAAAGACCAACAACAATAATAAAGTTCCAAAAATATCAGATATCTCTATACTTGATCAAAGAATTGCAAAAAATGTTACAGAGTTACGAAAAGAAACTTGGTGTTCTATGCATAACAGACATTGCCTAAAAGATCGTGAACCTCATACTGAAATAAGTAATATGATGTTTTCAACATGGGCTACGGAAATGGTTGGTTATTTAATTTATAATTAATTATTAAAATTGTTTAATTAACATGTGATTTTTTGAAATATTTTAGCTTAATGGTCTTGCAACGGTTAAAGAACCACCAACACATCCTTCATTTGCATATACACATCCACCAAAAAATAGATCTCAATCCATTTTACCTCAATTTTCTAATAATATACAAGATTCAATTAATCCTTTTTTTTCTAATATTTTACAAGCATTAGTTACTTCACATTTTTTCCAACCACCACCATCACAACAATCATTCCAACAACCACCATTACAACCTTCGTTTCAACAATCATCATCACAACCATCATCTCAGCAAACTATACCTTCAATGGCCGAATTTTTGCATCAAATAGATGAGATAGAAAAAACAGAAGATTATTATTTTAAATTTTTAGAGGGATTCGAAAAACAAAGAATTAAAGTTAAACACTTAAATAAATTGAATGATGCACAATTTGAAGCTTGTGGAGTAATTGCAATTGGAGATATTGAAACTATTAGAGAAGCTGCTCAAAATTATAAATAAATAAAATTTTAATACTCTTAAATTGTCTTAGTAATAAATTGAAATTTTATTTTATTGTTTCTATTCTATTTTTTTCGTTATAAAAAAACTTTTTTTAGTTCTATTTTAAAAATATCCACATCCTCTAAAATAACCTTTTGCCATTTGAGATGTAATTTGAGAACAAGCTATAAGTAAAGGATAAATAGGATTATAACTAACGTCTACAAAATATCTATTTCTTTGTAAAAATTGTTTAATTGTAGAAAAAGCAGTTTCTATAGGATTAAGATCAGGTGAATAAGGAGGCAAAAATTCAACTTTTACTCCAAATGCACTCAAATAATCAAGAAGGTCTTGATCATGGTGTATTTTAGCGTTATCAAGAACTAAAACGCTATTTGTACTTGGAAAGGAGTTCATTTGTGGCAACTATAAAATAATGTTTGATAATTTATTAATACAAATAATAAACTTTTTAATAATATATAAAATAGCACTTACTACTTGTGAAATTACAAATTTCTTAAACCTTTGTTTTGTATAACTTCCTTCTATGATGTCTATAGCAATTATACCTCATTCTGTTAATGCAGATAAAAGAGTATATCTTTTGTCTTAAACAAAAACCACTTTTTTTAATACTCTTGAATTTACTTTTGAATAACCATATAAATGCATTGAAGTACGCTTATCTTTTGATGATTCATCTATAAATACCAATTGATCAATTCTATAATGGTTTATAGATGCAATAAATGCACTTCTTAACAATTCATTTCTTTCAGCAGCAGCTTTTTGCAACTAAAATGATAATAAATTGATAAATTAATTAGTATTATTACAAAATTATTATAATATTTCTATAAAATCAAAAAATTTACTTTTTTGCAAGTAATACTACAATAAGCTAATGATCTCTATAAATTTGAACAGAAATACATTTTCTTATTCGTACTTGCATTACTTCAATATATTTATCAAAATAATAATTAATATTTTTACTAACAATTTTGCATAATATCTAGAGTTCCTAACGGGTCAGGTTGGGTTAGGTCAAAATTTTAGGTCAATTTTAAAGTACTATTTATATAGCAATTCAAATTTTTACAATACCTTCAATTGTATTATTTATATTATGCAGGTCTATGCAGATCAATGCAGGTCATTTCAGGTTGCATATTCAGAACTCTAGTAATATTTAATAATTGTATAATGAGTATACAGTATATTCTGATACAATCAATTTAGTTTATTATTTCTAATTATACTTACATTTATATTACTTCTATTGAAAACTTTTTCTTTTCTGATAGACGTCTTTACAGATTTACAACATATTCCACTTTACGTATATATTTATTAATTTATTCACTAATATTTTTTCAATATAAAGTAGTTTTGTAATTTGTTTTTTTAAGTATTCATTATTATATAAGAGTATTATATGCCATTTGAGATCCTCAGCTAAAGTTTTGGATATAAAAATTTTGCAAAAAAAGAAAAAGAAAATTAAAAGGAAATTTTAAAAAAAATATGTACTTTACAGAAACTTTTAAAATCAAAACCATATCGTAACTTAGTTGAAATTTTATCGTATAACTTATAATCAAGATTTAGTTACGATATAGTATTATATCATCACGATAAGTTTAAGTGAATCGCATGTATAAAGTTGATGCATATTAAGGAAATCGTCACCTGATTTAACCGGATTGTACAAAAATAGTATTGAAATCGTAAAACACATATTTAAATTATAGTAAATGCATATTTAAATTATAGTAAATGTATATTTAAGTTATAGTAAATGTATATTTAATTTATAGTAAACAAATATTAAAATTGTAGTAAAGTTATAGTTAATTTATTTAAATAAGTCGTAAGTATTCTATAAACTTTATTTAAGAAATATTAAAGTTCTATTCTAAATAGTACTCAAATCTATTATTATTCTAATCTATAAATAAAGTTATTCTATTAATATAAATTATTCTATAAATGCAAAATGTATATGAATAATATTCAATTTTTTAAAGAAGTTTTGAAATTGTTTGAAACTTAAGATTTCTGTAAAGCTGTTTTCCATCCTACTAAATAAATAAATTAATTAAAGTTGAAACTGTTAGCAAAACGGTTTGTTAAAAAAACCCCAAAAGAAAAAACTTCGAAGTTTCACCTTCAAAAATGGTAATCTGCTTCAAAATGAAGTGAAAAGAGTCCTGGACCTAAAAAATAAAAAACAAAAACATTGGCAAACATTTCGTTAAAAAATTAAAGTAAAAATTCAGATATTATACCTTCAAAATAGGAGTTCGGCCTTCTAAATCAGCATTTTGGATCTACAAAAGAAAAAAATGAAAACGTTAGTAAAATGTTTCGTTAAAAATAAAAATAAAAAATGTAAAATTCAAAGGTATATATATACCTTCAAAATAGGAATCCAGTCGTGTCTTGGGTCTACAAAAGAAAAAAATGAAACCATTAGTAAAAATGTTTTGTTAAAAAAAAAAATAAAAGATTTGAGGATATATACCTTCGAAACTCCATATAACCGATCCTAGATCTTACAAAAAAAGCAACAGGAAATGTTAGTTAATGTTTCTAAAAGAAAAATAAAAAAAATTTAAGTTCTGAAACTTCAAAACTTACCCCTAATTGCATTGCATGTCGGATGAACTGAATAAAATGAAAGAAGCTATCCTAAAAATCGAAGAGACTTACAAAATAGACAAAAAAAGAAATGGTTAGTATCTTCAAACCAAAATTACTTAAAAAAAAATTTGAAATGAA
>JADRCO010002764.1:0-12353 GCA_021464525.1 Rhizophagus sp. LPA8_4_AMF
TAAGTATATTTTAAGTGTATTTTAAATATATTTTAGTAAAAATTTTTTTTATAGGGTATAATCAATAAAAAAATAATCTTAATAATGATCAATATCTGATCGCTGAAATTAAAATTTAGCATTTCGATTTTGACAATAAAAAACCAAAACTTACCGTCCAAGCAAAAAAAAAGAAATATTAGTTAGTAATATTTCATTTTGCACAAATATCGGTACCTGATATATATCAGATAACATATCAGTGACTAATAGCTTAGATATCGCATCTTAGTAATTTATAACTTTCAGACATATTTTTTAAGATGTAACAAATCAGATATCCGATATGTAAAAATGCCCGATATACATCTAATTAGTCACCAATATGTAGATATCCGATATGTACCTAATAGCCTTGATTTTGACCAGTGTTAATTTTGGCCAAGAACTCTTCTACAGATATATTATCTTGAATGAGATGGCTGAAATATATTATTTATCTTTGATGTTTAACTATAGGATAAACAGTTTTGAGCAAATATATAAATTGGTTGAGTTTGATATCAGGAGCAATAGTAACAGCAGGAAAACCACCAGCTATATTTGGTGGTACCAGTGCATTATCTGTAAGTTTGCCACCTACAAAAGACCAATCTTTATCCAAGTACCAATCAGAATTAAGTCTGCATCAATTGTAATTCTTGCTCCTATTCTCCCAATTTTGGCAGCTGCTTCATCAGGAAGTTTGAAAGGCATTGATTCACACCAGTATACGAATTGATCAACCCCAATCCATTGATCAATGCGTCACATGGAATTAAACAACTCCATATACTGGAGTTTATCAACACTGCCGTTAATATACGGCATTAAACAACTTCATATAGTGGAGTTTATCAACACTGTCGTTAATATATGGCATTAAACAACTCCATGATCCATATACTGGAGTTTTTTTATTATTAATTTTTTTTTTATTTTTTGCTTTTGTTCACCTTAAGAATTGAACCAGGTAACTCAGTTATCATGTCTCACGACTTAACAACTGAGCTATCTAATTTTTTTTTAATTAATAGTTATTATAGTTTATATTTATAGAAATAAAGTTTTAAAAAAAGACAAACTTCGAAGCTGCAGCATCCGCAACCGCAGCTATTGTTCAATTAAAGCGATCAGCTATAACTGATTAAACTTTAAATGGTATTTCGAAAGTATATATACTTCTGAAATGTCTTTCTCTTTTTAACTTTAAATGGCATTTCAAAAGTATACATACTTCTGAAATGTCTTTCTCTTTTTAACTTTAAATGGCATTTCAAAAGTATATATACTTTTGAAATGTTTTTCTCTTTTTAACAAAACGTGTAATTGCGTTTCATTTTTTTTAATGATTATGTAATGAAACATTATCTATCGTTTCGTTGTTTCTAAAAAATTTTTTTATTGAAAATTTTTTTAATGATTATATAACGAAACGTTGCTTAACGTTTCATTTTTTTTACGAAACGCTTACTAACGTTTCAACATATTTATTTTTTTATTTTCTAAACGAAACGTTAGAAACATTTCATTTTTTTTATTTCATTTTCTAAACGAAACGTTTAATAACATTTTATTTTTTTTCTTGATTTTCTAACGAAACGTTTAATAATGTTTCGGTTTAATTTTTTACTTGATTTTCTAACGAAACGTTTAATAACGTTTTATTTTAATTTTTTTTCTTGGTTTTTTGATTCTTTTTAACGAAACGTTCTACAACATTTTCATTAATTTTTTTTTTTTGATTTTTCATTGTTTTCTTGGATGAACTCATGGACGGAATTTCAAAGGTATTCGAAATTCCAAAATTTTTTTTTATTTTTTTTTTTAAAATTCATTTTAAGCGAAACTTATTTAACATTTCGATTTTTCTTTTCTTTGTAGACGATGGTTTATGGACGGGATTTTGAAGGTAAAACTTCAAAATCATTTTTTTTAATTTATTTTAACGAAAATGTGACTAACGTTTCGTTTTTTAGATCTGCCGCGGCTTTCTAGATGGCTTACAGGCGAGATTTCGAAGGTATTCGAAATCTTTTTTTTTAATTTATTTTAACGAAACGTGACTAACGCTTCAAATTTTTGTTTTTTACGTCGCGGCTTCCTGAAAGACTACACAGACAGAATTTTGAAGGTATTCGAAATTTCAAATTTTTTTTTATTTTTATTTTAACGAAACGTGACTAACGTTTCAATTTTCTTTTTTTTTAGGTCCACGGATTTCTGGATGTTTTCTGACGGGATTTCGAAGGTAAAACTTCAAAATCTTTTCTTTATTTTTTATTTTTAAAGAAACGATTCTAACGTTTTTTCTTTCTCTTTTTGTAGGTATCGGACTTTGGAGTAGAATGGTGAGTTTTGCAACAGATGTTGCGAAACTTTATTTTTTTAATTTTTTTCTTTAAGAAACGTTCTAACTGAACGTTTCTCTTTTTTTTTGTAGGTTTGGCCAACCTTCGGGACTTAAAATTTTGGAAAATGGTAAGTTTCGTACATTTCGTTATGAAACTTCCATTTTTTTTGTTTTATTCTTTAAGAAACGTTCTAACTGAACGTTTCTCTTTTTTTTGTAGGTTCGGTTTCTGGGAATATGGAAATTCAGATAATGGTAGGTTTCATAACATTTTTTCATTATGAAACTTCCATTTTTTTTATTTTTTTTTAATTAGGAAATGTTTACTGACATTTCCATTATCTTTTTTTTATTAGGCTTCAGATTTTGAATTGCGGATGGTAATGGGTAAGTTTCGCAACGAAACATTGTGAAACTTTATTTTATAATTTTTTTTTTAAGAAACGTTGACCAACGTTTCTTTTCTTATTTTTGTAGGCCTACGGGTTTTCGGGTAGACAAAATGGTAAGTTTCGCAATGAAACGTTGCGAAACTTCATTTTATTTTATAATATTTTTTTTTAGAAACGTTTACTAACGTTTCTTTAAATTCTTTTTGTAGGTCTACAGGTTTTCGGGTAGACAAAATGGTGAATTTCGCAACGAAATATTGCAAAATTTTATTTTATAATATTTTTTTTTAAAAAATGTTTACTAACGTTTCTTTCTTTTTTTTTGTAGGTATCGGAATTTTTTATTGTTAAATAAACAATGCTACCATTTCTTTCTTTTCTTTTTTTGTAGGTATCAAACTTCAGGTATAATGGTGAGTTTCGCAACGTCTGTTGCGAAACTTTATTTTTTAACTTTTTTTAAGAAACGTTTACTAACGTTTCCTTTCTTTTTTGTAGGTTCAACCGACTTCTGGGATTTAGAATATTGGAAAAACTGTAAGTTTCGTACATTTTGTCACGAAACTTTCATTTTTTATTTTATTTTATTAATTTTATATAGAATTTACATTAGATAGTTACAGTAATAGTATACAATTTGTAAAGTAATAATAATACAGTAATTAAAAATTATATTAATTTACGCGTTTTTCTATACTAAAAATATGTTGTATTATGCGTTGTTAAATGGTGTTGTTTTACTGTATGTGTTGCTCTACGCTTAAATTTGTGTTGTTTTACACGTTTTTAAATGGCGTCAGTTGACAAAGGGTTCGTTGCTCAACACCAAAAAGTGTTGAGCAACACATGCCATTATTCAACACATTATACGCCTGCCAAAAATTTCCTGATGTTTACCTCAAAACTGACTGGCAGTATTCAAGCCACCAACCTGAGCACCACCATTTCCTGAAACTAATCTTCTAACTGCAGTTAAATCTGCTACACCTAGATTATCTGAGAGGTTATTACACTTCCAGTTTTACCTTTAACACAAGTTTCATACCATCTTTTGGCATCACCTTCAAGATACGAAAGCAATAATCTGAATGCTTCTTCTCTTCCAGCGGTCTGATTAGCACCAGGTGCAACATTTATTTTACTACCTACTACATATCTCCGAAATTCTCTGATAAAGTCTTCCGGATCTTCACCAGAAAATAGAAGGTCTATATCCAACCATACTTGTATATTGTACTTGCAAAGGGTTATTTTGTAATGCGAATATTTGCTATTGTAAATTAAAAATATTGTGGTGAGTGTTATGTACCTTATCTTTTTATTTTCATAACGCTCATGCAATCTATCCCTATTGAACTCTAATAAACCAGTATTTTCTCTTGATCTTTGTAATAGACATTGACTTCACCAGTATAATAATTGAGAAGCAAACTGTTATCCCAATAATGCAGTAATCTGTGCCTGTCTATTAACTGCAATATTATGCCAGTGCTGATGGCCATTTCGCTCATAGGCTATTTCTCCTGCATATGTACGTGAATTTTGTATTTCTTGATCGAGATTACGATTAAGATTATCTACACGTCTATTAATATTGGTAAGTAAATTATGGTAACCTTAGTTTAGGTTGAGTAGATCTTGACAATTAGTTTGCAATATATTCGCATGACGAATAATCTCATTAAGGTTATAAGTGGCACGATCAAAAAATGTAATTATACGTGGCACAACATTTATTTCTCCTTGATCTAAATATACTCAGATACCAGAAATGCAACTTGCTATAGCTTCTCGGTAGTGCAAAATTTCTTGAATATGATCTAATAGATTCAGATCTATAGTTAACTCATTCTTATTTGCAGAAATGCTATAAATTTAGTTTTTAAGTTTGCTTACAGTATCTTCTAACTGAATAATCCATCTATCCTGAGTAACTAGCACCTTCTCCTTTAACTTCAGGTGATCTTGACACTTTTCAAGTTCATGCTGGATAGACTGACACTCTATCTTCAATCATCCGATCTCATCCTCATGTGAAACCAGATTTTTTTCAAGATAGGTGATGTATTGTTCACATGCTAAAAGGTCTTTTGTAAGATTGCTAATTTTTTCTATATTTGTGATATTACGGATTTTCTCTTGAACTAATTTGAAGTGAGTGTTGGGAAAAGGGACTAAATTGACAAAAAATTTTTTTAAAAAATAACAAATATTCTGACCCAATTGATCAAATCTACATCTATTTTATTTAAGAACTTTTTTTTGAGAAAAATTTCAATTTGATCCCTTTTCCCAGTACTTACCCCATTTTATCTGCAACTCAATATTACTTTCTAACAGGTCAAGATATACCTGCTCAACCCCCATTAATTCTTATTATCAAAATAGATCCTGACAAAGCAGAAAAAATTAAAAGAAGTATCACATTGCAGAAAATCTATTATCACCCAACTGGCTACCATTTCAACCTTAAATCACTCAAAGATACATGCAAGAAGGAGGGTTTCCAGTTCCAATTAAGTGAGTGCTGTGACTTTTTGGAATGCTAGCAGTCATATCAGATTTACAGGCTTCCTCTAAAGTATATTCTGAGGGTCAGTTATAGACAAATTTCATGTTCGAATTGTGTTCACCAGGCTGATATACTATTTCTTACACATGACCATTATCAAGGCAAAAAATACAAGGCGGTATTGACCTGCATTGATGTAGCATCCTAATATAAAAGCGCAATTCCTCTGACTTTAAAGAATAGTTCTGAAGTTGCCAAAGCTTTCAAGAAAGTGTACACAGATCAAAATAATCTGTTGATATGGCCTAAGCTTCTGCAATGCAATAGAGGCCATGAATTTATAGGTGAAACATCCTGATTATTGCAAGACTATAATGTTATAATACAGGTAATAGGAGCATATTCCCATCAAGGACTTGCAATTGTAGAACGCTTTAATAAGACTCTTGTGAATATTTTATATAAAATCCAGTATGCTGTTGAGTCAGTGTCTTCCAATCCTAAATTAGTAAGGGTGTGGGTTAGACATTTGCCAGAAGTCATAAACTATTTCAATAATTATCCTATACGTCTCATACAGATGCCAGGATCTGAAAAATGGGGAATCACACCTACAGAAGCTATCACACTGAAACGAGTGGAGTCTAGACCATTAACAAAATATAAGTGTCCTATCAGGAAAATGAAGAAACACCAAAGAAGGGTGATATAGTACGCTACCTTCTTGTTAATGCCGAATGGGAAGGTGGCATGGAGGCAGTACGTAAAAGTACTGATCCTATTTGGTTGCCTTCTATTCATAAAATCTGAAAAATTATAGTATCTAAAAATAAGCCTGTTTTATATTATCTAGATGATGGTGATGAGTTTGCTCCAAAAAAAGCATTTGTGAGGGAGAAGCTTATACATTTGGAACACAAACCAGAATTACCACCCCAGAGTATTTTAGCCACTTCTGGAGATGCTTCAGCAGAAGTAACAAATCATTACACTGTAACAATCTATCTTATTTATGTTTCTAATAGTAAACTTGCCCAGGCTGAAGAATATACAAGGAAGTATGGTGGTTATTGTTTCAGAAAGTCAGGATGTATAGATGGTCATGATATTTTGCTTTGATCTTGTGAAAATGGTGCGCATTAGTGGGACTATCTATTGGAATTGATTATGAAAAAATTTGAATAGTGCCCCTTATGTCACCATACGAGAGAGCGCAATTGCCAATACATTTTTGAGGATCTGCTGGGAAAAAAATTCCCATCCTGCAGACCGTCATTCTTGGATGGAATGCATTTAGATGGCTATAATGAGGAATTGCGTCTTGCGTTTGAATTTTAGGGTCCTTAGCACTACCATCACAATAGTTTTTATCACCAGAGAAGTGAAAATTTAAATTCACAAAAGATACGTGATCAGAAGAAGCGGGACATCTGCAAGAATCAAGGAATATGCCTCATTGAAATTCCCTATACAGCTGATCTCCTGTCCTATATCAGACATACTCTAATCGAGAAAGGGTTTTTGAATAGTTCTTTCAGTTAGGTCAGATAGAATTATTTTTTGGCAATTTTCTGAGACCACATGGTCCCGCAAATTTGCAAGATTATTTTAGAATATCATTAGTAATAGTTCAACATAAAAATAAAGAAACTTGAGCCGATTGATAGGCTTGTATAGTTGTATACCATATTAACAAAATTAAAGTTGCCAAAAAATTAAAGAATAGCTGGTTATGGTAAAAATATATTGTTTTAACTATGTTTAACAAATTATCTTTAGATGATGCAATTAGAATAGCCAAATCTCATGAAGGGATGTGTACAGTATTTCTGAAAAATATATTAATAATCGTATTCTGATACTTTGGAAATGCAATAAAAATCACCAATAGACTGCTTCATTTGATTCTATTAAAAATTGGCATTCATGGTATCCCTATTGTGCGAAAAAAAAGCTTAGCATTTCAGTAGCTCAAGAATTGACACATGCTAAAAATGGGAAATGCATTTCAGAAAAATATATTAATAATAGTTCACCTCTCTTATTGGAATGTGCAAATAAACATAAATTTCATCTCTCTCTCGGTGATGTTAAAAATCAAGGAAGTTGGTGTCGTGAATGTATGAAACTTGGACTTAAATTCGCCCAGAATCTCGCAAATGAAAGAAGTTGGATATGTCTTTCAGATTCTTATCATAATAGATGCACTCCACTATCCTGGAAATGTTCAGAAGGGCATTTATGGTTTGCTCGAATTGATAGTATTCAAAGAGAAACTTGGTGCCCATACTGTGTACATGAAAAAGCAAGACTTGGCATTGAATATGCTAAAAAGCTAGCAAATAGTAAAACGGAGAGTGTTTATCTAATGTATATACCAACCGTACAACAACTTTGCTCCAAATCGCATGAATGGTATGCTTCTATTAATACTATTAAGAATAATAACTCTTGGTGTCCATATTGTGCTAACACAAAACTTGACATTTTAGTAGCTAAAGATATTGCATATAGTCGAGGTGGGGAATGTTTGTCAGATTCTTATATCGATTGCAAAAGTCATTTACTCTGGAGATGCAATAAAGACCATCAATGGTATGCTACCCTTTCTCAAGTAAAGAATAAAAACACATGGTGCCCATATTGCTCTAAATATAAACGTGAAAGATTGTGTCGGGAGATTGTGTCAAAATATCTTGGACCACCATCTAAGATATGTCAACCTGATTTTCTCAAAAACCTGAAGCATCCAAGTGGATTACATCTTGATATTTATTATCCACAATATAGTTTAGCAACCGAAGTACAAGGAAGGCAACATAAGCATTACATTGAACATTTTCACCGAACTTTAGAATGATTCAAAAATCTGCTAACTTGAGATCAACTTAAGAAAGAATTATGTGAAGAAAATCAGATTGTCCTAAGTATGTCTGGTATTATGAAGACCACATATTATTATTCCAGAGCATCTTCAAGAACTAGGTCTTATAGAATACAGACTAAACTTCAAATGCTTGTATTTCATTAAATCCTTATTTTTTCGATATACAGTAATAATTTCATGCTAAACCCAATCAAAATGAGAAAAATGGAGTATTATATATACCATCTTAACGAGACTAAAAATTCAAAGAATATGAATCACCCAGCGAGTCCTGCATTTCCTTTTCGTTTGTTAATTTGCGGTGGATCAGACAGTGGAAAAACCAATATGATTCTTAATCTTCTTCTTGGAAATAAAATCCAACGTTTGTTTAAGGAAAAGAAAGGGGAGCGGTATGTCAAAAATGATGATCTAGTCTTAATCGGAAAGCATATCCATGAGCCCAAATGGGTATTAGTGAAAAACTGTTACGAAATTTTTTCGAAGGGCCCAAAAACATATCGGGAGAACGTGACATTTTGTGCATTAAAAGTAAATGCAATTCCAGACGTAACTAAATTTTCCCCAGATAAGAATACAGTTGTAGTCTTCGAAGATCTTTGTGCTGAATCAAAGATCGGATTGTTCCATATCTTATTAGTGGCCGACATCAAGGTGTATCAAGCATATATGTGAGCCAGAAACATACACAAACTCCTAAAATTATTCGTGAGAATATTTCACGCTTAGCTTTATTTCGAGGCTCAGGGAGCCGTGAAGATATATGCAGAATTGTACGTCAATATACGGATGATCCAAAAAAAGCATCCAAGATAATCGACAAACATTTGCGAGATCGAAATTTTGTGGTCTTCGATTTTACTAAGGCAACTGATGATCCTCTCGCAATTAGATTAGGTTGGGACATGCCCTTAAAATTGGATCAATAGGCCCGAAACATAAAAAATCACGTTTCAAAATTTGCACGAGAACAAGAATTATGGATCTTTATGCTGTGAAACATTCGCTTACGAAGTATAAAAAAATTATATACGTATTACCGGTATATGGAAATATAGCGTAGTAGTCCATTCATATCACAGTCGCCTTACATTGACAGGCATACTGTACATACAGAAAATATATAAAGCAATACCTTTATTGTTTTTTTCCAAGTTATACATAGTATTTATTTAATATTGTAAATTTTAAACTCATTACGTTCAACCAAAGTATCTTTCTTATTATATATGACGACAGAACTGGTACAAGATTTAAAGTAAAATTGTGCATTGCAAGCTATAATTACGTATTTATAAGATAAAAATTATTTATATTTATTTTTTTGACTTCCGCTTATTAGGTCGACTCGGTGATGACTGGTTTTGCTTTACTGAGTGTACTCTTCGCTTTGCCAACAATTTTTGGTTTTGTCCAACATACGAATTTCTTACTTCAATATTTTCTTTCATGCAGGACTGAGAATAGATCAGTATTAGTAAAGAGTAATTAATAAAGTAAATAAAACTTTGATGCACTTACAAAAAATTTGAGACATGCTATAATTGCTTCGGATAGCACGGGAAGCTCTTGCCAAGTTGACGGGATATTGAAAGTTCCGTATTCTCGGAGACAATACGACTTCTGGTGTATTGTCAACCAAAATAACGATACTTCAAAACGGTTACCAAAAGCACTGAAGCATGCGAGGTCTTTGTGATCACATATTCCATTTTTAAGGCGAAAGATTATTCGCTGGTTCAACACATCTCGCATTGTTCTGATTAATTTATAATCGTGAATATGAAATTGAGTAATATCGTCGAAATTTGGTGATCCGGTCTGTTCATACAAGAACACTTCCTCATGGCTCTGCCAGAGACGAGCAAGTCCATCCGCGCACTTTGCTTCTAAAACCTTATCAACAATTGCATTTATACCAGTATTACGACGAGCCTTACTGCTTTCTACCGGAATTTCAAGACTATAACAGTGTTATTTCAAAGTTAATTGCAGAGTTAATTACAGCAAACAAATATTTTCTCAGGTGTGTAATCGGGACTTACATTCTCCATTCGGCATTCAACGCTACATACAGTATTCATTGTATTCTCTAATATCGGGCTTATGAATTGTGCATTGTACTGATTTTCTCTAAGGTCACCTGACCTTAATATGTTGAATGGTGCTTCGAAAGCTTTGATACTAAAGAACCCAAATCATTATGTTATAATTTTGCATACAATGGATAAAATCGTAAAGAGACATACTATGGTCCAAGGATGTTGCGGATGGCATCCACTAGGTCTTTTTTGTTTCCGTCGATCTTTTCGTGAAGTTCACGCCAAGCCTTTTTCCATTCTTCTACGCTATCTCTCGGCTGTTTTTAACACCAATAAACAAAATGAGTAACGAAGATAAGCAATCAAAAACGAATTTTTGTGACATACCTTGAAAAATTCTTGTATGAAATTTTCCCATTCCTCAGATATATTATGTTTTGGATATGTATTTAGCACGAATTTATCCCAATATTCTTCCGCAATCCTATCCGTGAAGCTTGAAGTTGGTCTCATATCCATGATGTCGCTACAACATAAACTAATAGCCATTGTTGATGATAAGTAAGAGTCACAAGAAATGATCTTACTCACTCAAAGTTGTTTCCGCATTCATCACAGTAATCTTTAAAAATTTCTTCCAGATCAATGTCGTCCACTATCAATGGGGTCCTTTCTATTCTCCCAACCATTGATTCCGATGCTTCCCTCAAACCATTCTCCGAGTCTGAGTTAATTATTGTGTCAGTAATGTAGCGAAATTGTAGTATTTGGCAATATACTATAAACATAGTACCTCTTCCATTTTGAGGTTGGTGTCCATCTTCTCGATCTTTCTCGTTCATATTTTCATTTTGTTTTATGTCAGCTTCATTCTCTTCATCGATAGACGATGATGTGTCAGATATGGAGGAACCTTTAATCTATTGACAAGATATGAAAAGGTGAGAAGATATTTCATGGTTAAATGGCATTTGCGATTTTCATACCGACTTTTTTGATGCCTTCGGGTACTGTGACGTTATTTACACGTTTTCTTGGGTTCGTCTATAAAATAATATATAAGGGTAAACAATTGCCATTTGATTTTATCCTTCTATTAATTCCATGATTACAACAATATATTCATACCAGTCTAGTATTGACGTTCTCAATAGTGGAACGAGCATTTCCGATGGCAGTATCGACAACTTTTACAGTCTCACGCATAATTGATCTAGAAGCTTCTTCCTGCAATCATGAAAAAATACAGTCAATATGGGCAAGACATATCAGAAAATTAGTTAATAAACCTCAATGTCATGCAACTCCTCGCGTAGTTCAATTTCTCTCCAAAACGCGTTAACGTCACTAAAGTATTCCCGATGTCCCTATAATTCACATGAATTAGTATTGTATAAATAAGCACGATTAGAGGCATGTCTAGAGGTAGACACAACGGACAAGCAGACCATAAGGTAGACAGCAAGCAGTTGTCCACCGTAGTTGTGAGGGTTTCCTTTTTCCACAGCGGACAATCAGACCGTAAGGCGGACAGCAAGCAGTTGTCCACCGTAGCTGTGAAGCCTCCCTCTGCCAGTTAACCATGCAGAAAACGATAAAAAGAAACTTTACCTTAAAACTTTTGTTTAGTAGATTAGCACCCTCCTTCATTTTGTCCGAGCCATTTGTTATTAGACTACCGAGATCCTTTTTCAGTTTGTCAGATTCTTTCTGAAACGAAAAGGTGAAGTCTGACTGTTGTGATCGATACTCGTAAAAGTCCAGAAAACGATAATCTTCGGGATGTGTTTCATCGAAATAAGCACTCCAAGTACGAGACAATCGAGACATGATTTATGAAAAGTGAGTTATGTTGAGTGATAAAAATGACACGCGTGTCCGCTCGGCGCAGTAATATGACGCAGTAACTCATACAGCGACCCCAAATTTCTCCGGGTTACACGAATTATGATTGGCCAGATTTGTATAATATTATCATTATGTTATAGAACGTAAATCATTTTTTAATAAGAATAACAAAAAATTTCATATTTATTATATTTATTGTACTTGTTATTTTGTTTATTAATATGAAAAAAAATTTTAATTTGACATATATTTCTTTAAGCAACTTTTATCTTAAAAACATTGTATGTTTTTTAGAATCTTT
>JADRCO010002765.1:0-12353 GCA_021464525.1 Rhizophagus sp. LPA8_4_AMF
CCTAGGGGGGGGGGGGGGGGGCAAAAATCCCAAAAATTATAGACGTCATTTCTGGCCATCCCCTTATTGTCTCAATGGTCCCTAGTTTATGTAGATCGAGGGATATGGAAAATTCTGATTACGTGATTAACGTTTATAATGAAAATCCGTTTTCGGAAACAATAAATTTGGAATAACATTACAAATTACGGTATATCGACTTTTTAAATACCGATATTGATTGACGGAATTTAGGATTCGTGCTCATTTTCGCTCAAAGAAATATTGAAATTTGGACTCCAGACTTTATAATATAAAAGCGCGTATTTGGTTGCTTCAAGACTTCGACTTGTTTTTTATTTTTATATACTTCTAAATTCTTTATTTTTATAAGAATTTTTTATTATGCCCAAAACTCTTTTAAAACAAAAAAATCGGAAACGTATTACTTCACTGATCAATGCAAACAATATCGAAACTGATATTAGTGAACACAACTCCAACAATACTCTCATTGATATCAAACCATCATTCCCTTCGAACTTAACGATTAATGAATTAATCAAAAACTCCAACACAAATAATAAACCAAAATTGTTTCCAAACGCTTTTATCGCATATAGAATGGCGTTAATGAAAGAATATCGTATTAAAAATTGTAAATTTCCTCCTATGTGTGAAGTTTCTAAAATCGCTAAGAATTCTTGGAATATGGAACCAAAGAACGTAAAAGATTTTTATGAATCACTAGTTAAGGACGCGAAATCAATTTATAAGCAGAATAACATTCAAATAATTTTAGATAAACATATGAATAATTATGCTGAAAATAATCAAAAAAGCAACGACATAGATTTTTGTATAGAAAAGGGAAATAAAGAACAAGTTGAAATTCAACTTGATAAAAATTATATTAATTATCCTAGTGTCAGTTCAACTGACATTTTCTTAGTAAATTCTTCAAATTTTAAACCCTTATATGATAATAATTTAACACCTATTGCACCTAATGATCGAGAATATATTAGAATGTTGGAACAAACAATTGAGTATTTACTTAAAAGCTAAGTCGATTCATATTGGCAAGTTCGAAAAAATAAGCATTAATATGATTTTTTAATGAAATTTATATGAATCTATTATTATAAGCATTTCTATTTTAAGGTAATTAAGTTAAATCATGATATGTAAAAAAAAAATACTATTCTATTTATTGGTCTTTCCAGATCGGGAATTCCTTATGAAGTTTATATTTCGCAAATATTTCCGTATTTTTATGCTTATTAACCATAATGTTTGCAAGTTTCTTAAGCTGTTTTTTTCAATTTCGTTTCAATTCTTAAAGATTTTGTAATGATACAGGCTGCATTAGACCAGCTTTATCAAAAAAGTAATTTTTTAAGGTAAATAAAGATAACCGAATGTAAAAAAAGAATGCCACAATATCTTAATACGCATACTGAGAGATACGGAAAAATTGAATGCACAATTCCGTATCTCACATGATACGATTTTCAGTATAATTTCACATTAAAAACGTATCTTGAGATACGGGAAAATGCACAATTCCATATCTCACAGCATAAAAACGTCCCTATATATAAAAAACGTATCCATTTTTTTATAGATTTGTAACTTGTAAGTAAATGTGTATGTAGTATGACAGTAATTGTATAGTAAAAATATAGTAAATATGCAGTTACTGCGTAATAAGGAATTAAGTTTCTTTAAAGAAAGAAGTTTTTGGTTATAGAATTTTCCTATTTAATAATAAGCGACTTCGGTTGATTTTCTTCGTAAAAAAATAGTTTATTACGTAGATCTATGTATACAGCTAACACCGTAATACTTATTGACATTTTTGGCTTAAGTTAATACTTATATAGAAAAAGATATTCTTCAAATTGTCATTATACAATCATCTGTAATATCATGCTATTTATACTTAGTATTGTACTTATTTTGTATTGCCGATCAGGAGTAGCGATTACTACAGTATGTTCGGACATAATTTATTGTGTATGAACGAAAGGGATGCAGTTACTTTCACCGATAGTCACTACATTTCGTCGCTGATGGATATTTCTCCAATAAAGTCGATAAAGCGCTTAATTCAAAGCGCTTAATTTCACCGAGTCGTTTCATAATATTTAACTGAATATTTTATTAATAAAAACACCTATATTTAGCTGTGATTGGCGAAAAAAAATAAGTACTAGGTATAATAAAATTTAGCCAATAACATGTTTATTACGAATAGAGAGACTACTACGTAAATATCCATTTAATAAAATGAGAAGGGGATTTAATCTGAGAATAAAAAAAGATGATTTATATTTTATACTATATTATTTGGGAAAAATATATATGTTCAACTGCACTCGAAAAAATTCCGCAAAATTATAAATGATCGGTGCCGAGAATACTATAATGATAAGTAATGCCAGACCTGTATCTATTCCTGGTACCGAATTTTTTCTGGTGTTACTGGGATCGTTTACATAACCCCGCGGAATCAGGTTTAAGATTACTAGTATAAAAAAGGAAATATGTATAAAAACAATTGATGATACTCTGAATAGTATCCACAATAGGGCTTATTTAGCTACACATAATGGCGAGTTTCCTATATTCATTAATGAAATGAAAAAAAAAAAATAAATAAACAAAATAAAGATTCAAGGATTCGGAATATATTTATACTAATCCTTATATTAAAATACCATTATAATTATGTTTTGAATTACGATCTACTTTTTATTTTGGAGACTCCGGAAGATCCTCTTTCTATTTTTTCATTATTAAACAACCGCAGAATGCATCTATATAACTAAAAACATTCTACTGACATTTAGAATACCCTCCATATAAAGCTAATCTATCCCATATTTATTATGGTTAATAATTTGGCTATTGGGTCATTGAACGGATATTTTTTTTCTTGCTAATGAGATAATGTAAGGTTTAATTTGAAAAAAAAATTTTTAGTTAGGTTATAAAAAAAAAATTTTTTTGAATTGGTTTTTTTTTCAATCGAAAAATAAATTTTTTTTTTATAAACTAACTAAAAATTATATTTTTTCTTTTATTTTTTAATAAGACTAAATATTTAATAATTTTCAAACTTTGTTTAAAACCAAATAATAAAAATAATTAATTTCATTTTCGTGAAAAGAAGTTACTATATTTTAAAATATTTTTACTATATTATCAAAACAATTTCTAGGATAAAATGCAAAGTAAAAAAAAACTCTAATATGTTGAAGAGGGCAGCCTTGATGATGATGAGTGCAATACCATAGGCTGTAAGTCATCCGTAGAATGATAATTAATGCATAAAATACATCATGCTAATTAGCGATGAGGGAATATTTCATAAAATATGATTACAAATGGCAAATATTCTAATATTATATATTCATACTACAATCTTTGTTGAAATAAAATAAATCAAATAAAGTTGAATTCTGTACTTAAACTATCAACAGGTAAATATTTAACATTTAATGTAATATGTAGATTTTTCGCTAATATGATTTGATCATATGATGAGTGCTGATCATTTTAAAAAATTGTATAATTTATGACATTTATCCCTGGGCGAAGCAACGGGTGACTGCTAGTGTATACAACAAAAAAAATATTGAATTTTATTGAATTTTAATATTCAAAAAAAATTTAGATAATTTTTTCTCTATTTAGAGAACTTTTCTTTTCAGCTCTTTACTGACCCGGTGATTTTAACATAGTAATCAATAAATATTTGATAAGTAAAACATATGTGCGAATTTAGATCTGAATTATAAAACGTAATTACGTTGTAGATATTTGTGTGTAATACCAAATTGATCAGTATACACGGGATTTCATATCAGGTGGAATTGCAAACAATTAAAAAAAAATTTTTTTTGATCATACTTACGTTATAACAAAAAATTTATTACAAAAAACTTGTTCTAACCCTACAACCCATCCGACATTAGGTAGGTCATATTATAAGATGTATAATTAGTTATAGTTAATATTTTTATCATTCTTTTTGGTTATTATTTTTTTAAAGAAAAACTTGGTTTAACTTCTTTTTTTTTGTTCTGTAGTTTCTTGTTATGTATATAATTTTGAATGTGGACAACTAAAGAAAGCTTAAATTTGCTTTTTTGTTACTTTTATTTTTATTCTTCAATTATTTCTTCTTGTAGAGAGTTGCTTTGAACGAATTTTAATTAGGGTGGCTTAGCAATAAACATGTGATCTGCACCAATGAATCAAATTCTACTTTCGGATTGCATAAAATTTCGAAATTTTGAAAATTTTCTTAGGAAGAAAAAATACTGATTAGCCATAGAATCAAATTATTAATTTTAATTTCTAATATCATTAATCATCGTCACATTTTAAATTCGTAGTTAATTATTAAAATTTTTAACTCCGGAATTATCCCTATATAAAATTTTATCCGTAATTTCTGGAAAAACTAAAAATCTAAGCAATTTGGATAATTTCCATGTTTTGAGACTATAAATTTCGTGAATATGATACATTTGCGGAAATAACATGGAATAAAAACACGGAATAAATTTTTTATAGGATATAATGTTCCATTTCCCAGTTCAGATTACATTTTATGAAATATTAACCAGTAAAGTGGATTTTAAGGATTTTGCTGTAGATTAATCGATCGAGCAGGAGATGTTTTCAAGTAGATTTATATGAAAATATCTATGTGAAATTTACATATACTACTTTATATAATTTTAAGGACCCAACTTGGATTTAAATATGTTTATCTAGATCTGTATTGATTTTTATTTAAAATTCAAATGTTTAAATAAATATTATAAATATTAAATTTTGTATTTTAATTAAGCTTTTATTTTAATATTGTACTACTAAATGTTACTACTACTAATTACTTCCAGATAATGTTGGATTATTTAATTTATCAAGCAAACACGGCGTTCTTACAAATAGAAGAAAGAAAAGGTTTAATGCTTTTTAACTAAATAAAAAATCCACTGTTCTAAGGCAGATTGTAGAAAATAGAAAATTAGTAATATTTCTTAAAACAATCAATAAAAGACCCATTAGTATACCTCATCATATCCGTCTATAATTTCCAGGTCCGTCAAATTCTAAGAGGCTGGTGTTACTATAAATTAAAGAAAAAGAAAAGAAACATTAGAAATGTTTCTTAAATTAAAAAAAATGCACTTCAGCAGTCTAACTAACCTCATTTAGTAGTTAATCTAAGTCAGTCTCCAAGATAGAACTGAATCCCAGCATGGCAGCATCTCTAGAAATGTTATCTTAAGCGGTCCTTTAAATAATATGTAAGATAATCTATGTAATAAAATACTATGGCTCCAAATGAAGTTCCCTACAACATACCACTTTTTCACAGATTTAATTAAAATCAAATTCCTGTACAGTATATGAAAGTACTTGTATGCCAACCATTTCCAAGGCGATATACAAATTTCAAAATATCGCTTTGAGTTATGTTGTCATGAGGAATTGAGTAATGATAATTTTGTTTCAATCTGACGCCAAAAATTTTGCTTCATAATTATATATATACTAGTTCATTGTGAATTGTTGATTACATTTTTTAACAAGTATGTAAGATAAAATAATACAGTCATTCTATAAGGTAATTTAAAGACAAGAGGTTTTTATTAAAAAAAAAAAAATTTGGAATAATTGTTATATTTTTATTATGTTATAAATTATTACTCTAAAGGCTAATTTAACATTATAAATCATAATCTAAATAGGAAAGTTCCGATCCTATATTCAAAATCATAATATTTTCACCGCTATTACTTTCGCCGAGACTGTACAAAATGAAAACAACAACAAATACTAATTTTGCAGAAATAATTTCATATATTTTTTATTATTTAGGTGAATTTATTTTTTTATAGTAATTTATTTTTCAATACCATTGCTTGATAAATACCTAAATTATTTTGATATTCTAATGTAAATTCAAATATGCTGTGTAAGCTGCAATGTAGATGATGACTAATTTGATAAATAGGGCACCTTGGTCTTTTAATTTTGGAAGGGTCAAAGGCTTAGCTACCTTCCCATTATTTGGGGAAAAAAATATATTTATTCTTATATATACCACAGCGACATTAAATTTAAGATGAGTATAAAAAAGGAAATTTATACATATATACACAGTATTGAATATTGACACGTTCCAAAATTTGATGAATTATTTGTCAATCAAATGCATACAATGACACTCTTAATAGTATCCACAACAGCGACTTGCTGGCTACACAAAAAGCTTTTTTAATTACTTGTTTATTATTACAATTACCCATTACAATTACTATATTAGTTAGTTCTTGGGACTACAATTTTTTGGAACGCCAAAATTACTTAGAAGATTCTTATTATTATGGTTAACTACCGTGCGAAGCATAATTTATAAAATTATTGTTCAGTCGATTTATTTTTATGAGACATTCAATATTGAAATCAGTTATTAACATTAATTCCTATTTGCAAACGCAATAGTTCATTTATTGTGTGCGGAACAGATATATCGGTATATTTATTCTCATCCAATAAATAGTGTATAATTTTTTAATGTAATAATTTCATTCTATAAATTTAAAATTCTAACGTCCAAAAGGAAAAAAAAATGACTATTTATGTATATATTCTTGCGAAACCATGTGACCAGTGATGATAGAATTTGCTGGAACTTTTATGATTGCGTAGATGATTGCACCGGAGGTACAAAGTTATTATAAATTGTAATAAAAACGAATATTATTTATAAAAGATACGAATGATATAGTAATGAAGAATTACTACGACTATTATTTTAGTTTATTTACATGAAGATTAATTTTGCCTGTATCATTAATGTAACAATGTGTGATACGGGTCAGGATTTCAGCTGCAAGATGAAAAGAAAAAGGTGGAAACACAAAATTTTTACAAATATTTATTTTGTTTGAAGTTACAAGAACGTATTATATATGCTGGTTTTTTACGATAAATATTTTGACGAGACGAACAAGTTAATAATTTGTGATAATGTTATTAAAAGTAAAGACTCATTAAAGATTGTTTCTAATTTTTTTTTTCAATTTTGATGTTTCCATCATATGTAAACTTGTGGAAAGAAAAACATTAAAAACAATAATGTTTATAGTTATAAAATAAAATATGAAATTGGTTTGAATGAATACTATTCTATCAACGTTAAATATAAAATGATCTTTTAACTAAAAAACCGAAGTTTAGTAATTTTAACTTACTTATATCGAAACAATTTTAAAAACCTAATTTCTTATCGATTAAAATATATATTTGAAGAATTTTTGTCGATAAAATAGTAGTCGTAAGTCGATCGATTTTCAGTCAATTGCAGATTTGTTTGTGTTCGTGATTCGGATTATTTGTTCGGCTTTTCTAAATAGAAATTCCTTTTTTCTTTTTTCCTTTTTTTTTTTAAAAAAAAAAAAGTACTCACGTAATTATCTTAAAAATTGCATGTTTCTCTAGAATATTTAATACAAGATTAACTTAAATTTAGATAATTAAAGCGTCATTAAGCGCTTGAGTTAACGAATTTCGAATGTAAACGGATAACGGAATTGAAGCTCGAGTTGTGCCAATATCTATAATATTAAATACAGGGGTCAAATTCCTAAAATATGATGATAATTATAATTAATTATTATGCGTATATGCTAAATACATTAAAAGAAAAAAAAAATACTCACACTCTTCGTGAATTAGTGGGAACTAGATGTTGAGTTTCTCGAATCAGGACAGTCCATTCCCCGTTTCTATTAGATAAATACCATAAAGTATGTAAGATAAGAAATTCAGAAAAATAAAGATTATTGATTATACTTACAAATTAGAATGACTATTAGTTTTTCTAAAAAGAAAAATACTCCACAAATTACGAATATCTTGTAAAATAAGTGATTTATTGTTGATCAATAATTGTGAATTATATATTTTATTGTAAACAAAGTATGTTATTCCAATAAATGAATAAACATCTTCAAGATGTATTACATTAGAATTTCTTAAAAGGTAAGATATTCCAAGAACGAATTTCATAAATGTTACGAGCGAAGCAAAATTATTGGGAAAAATATGTTGATATATTTGAATATTATCAGTTAATGTAAGTTTTGCAGGATCAATATTCTGACTAGTTACCGCATCAACAAATCTTTGAAAGTTACAATCTTTTGGCCTTAAAACGTTCGTTGTATTATTATTAATAACATTTTCACGTCGACACCAACTCAAAATATGAGGATCCATATATTTGTTGAAAAATTTGGCTAATATTTCAGAAACATTGTCAATATTATCATGATAAATAGACGATCGATACCAACGATCCATAAAGATATCAGTGTAAAAGTATATGTACGATCAAATCAACAAGAGAAATGTGAAATATAGTAAATACAAGAATGTGAATATTTCATAAGATTTTTTTCTTCGGTTCACTCTTCTCACTACTTGTTATTTAAAAATCAATTTTATTACGGAAAGAGCAATCTTTTATACTCGTTATCATATTACGTGATCGTTAAAAAAAATCATTTGCATGTGTTTTATCAGTTACACTGTAAAAAAAATAAAATTAACGTAAAATATATATGGTATATTAAATAACTAAAATCATTGGCTTCAAATCTTCTAAACAATTGAGCATGGCATTATGACTTTTTGATAGCGGAACTTTTTTCTATTAATGATTTAATGAAGCATTTTCATACATTTACATACTACGCTAGAGTGGCTTATACCACTAATATAATGATATTTGTTTAGCCACGCTGGCTAAAAATAATTCTTGTGCGTGTGAATATACTGTATTACATAAACCACCTAATTTTTTATAGTGACGAAAAAGCAAAAATTTTATTTCTCTAATAAAAATATTAACACCATCTTTAAGATATAAATCATATAATAACGATAATGTGAGATTATTTCGAAAAATTTATCTTTTAGAAGCGAGTCTTTTTTTTTTTGGATATTTCCTTTCTTTAAAATCATAATAGATGCGTGGACCTGTCTTTTCTTATCAACTGTGCTAGTTTATATTTGTTTTGAATTTTTTTTACCGTCCATCTTGTCTATCTCTGATATATATCTTTAATCATCAGCACGCACCATCATGGTCGGCTGACTACCAGTGAGGTTTCACAACATTAAATGTTACAAAAAAAAAAAAACCTTCTTTCTTTGATAGATTTCGAAATTTTAACTTTATTTGGTTAAAGCTTCCATTTATATTCTAAGGTTCATCAGGTTCATCAAGACAACAAAGCAAATATTATATACTCATTTTATAGTATTTAGGCACAATATGCAGAGTAAATCATATAATATTGCGATAAGTAAGTATTTATTATTATATATCCTTATAAGTATATATATATATATAGATTATACTGATAAAACCAAGTCATTAAATCATTTAATAGACTATGAATGAACTCGTGACTAATTTTATAATAATAAACCACTTATTGTATAAGTTTTTAGGCAATATTCTAGTGTTTTTAATTTCAGCAATTTTGAAGATAAAATAAATTAAGTCAAAAGTATAATAAATATAACTTTTTTTATTTTTATATGAAACAACTCCAAAAAGATAAAAAATGACCACTTTGTTAATAGAATCGTCGTAGAAGTTAGTTCCGGATATGACCCGGACATTAAGTGTAATCTTATTGTTAATATTGAAGTGAGGGAAAAATTCTGGTCTATAGAATAGTGATATTCAAATATAATACTAAAACTATAATATAATTCGAATTGAAAACATTATAAATACTCCCGATGGTTTAACATCGAACAAATCCATGTTTTCAACTATTTTTTGAATTCCAATATCAAAGATACAAATTTACAAATTCTTTTCTTTTGATTATATGATATTCAGTTTTCTCTTTTTGACCACAATTCGATTTATGTGCGAGATCGATGAAGTTTTGATAATATATTAAAAAATTATATTTATTGTCGTTTCTGAGTTTTCTCATGAGATAATTATTTAACAGAATATAATTTAATTATAAATTTACTCGTTATGAATGTATTCAAAATAAGATTCAATAAATAAGCGTTATTATTTTCTAAAAAGAAAATGAAATAAAAATGAAATATGAACGACTGAGTAAAAGACTTACGATTTCTAACAAGTTTAAACCTTATTATTATTAGAAAGATTGTTATGACCATACAACTAGCATTTTTAAAATTTACAAGACGTCTTTAGAAATGCGGATTGGCAAAGAATTTTTATACATTTTATAGATATTGTACGGTATGATATTTATATAAGTTTAGCGACACTTCGTGACGTTAACAACACCGTAGATCATGCTTTACATACTAATTATTTCTTTCTTATTACTAGAAATTAATTCCAACAGTACTATTTATGTATTATGAATATTTAGTCGATTTGATATATAATTATTGCAGATATCTAGAGTAAATATTTATAATTTCAATATTGCACGCAAATAAACTATCGATATTCAATATTAACAAACCTATAGGGCCGTGCGACAATAGTTTATCATTAATTATTAGAAAGTGAATACTTTATTTTCCTAATCCAAGACTAATAATTACAATTTATTAACTGCACTTAATTTACTTTTTAATTCATAAAGAGAAATGAATGCTTTTACCCTATTATAAAAGCTTTTTTAAATAGTGTATCTATTAAAAATGAAATACAACAAACGCTAATTATGAATAATTTAGAGAAATAATTTTTTTGTTGTGAACTTGTTGTTTATGTTGATATATATCTGTGGATATTTATAGTATAAAAAAGGAAAATATGCATAACCTATAGAGAAAGTGTCATGCATACAATGACACATTTAATTGTATTCGCAAGAGTGGCTTGTTACTGCTGTAGCTACACAAACTTTTCTGATGACTAATTCATTCTATATTCATGAATAAAAAAAAAAGAAACAAACAAATAAATTAACAAGCGTTTCAGAGGTTTCCAGAACTTTATGTACTTTATATTAAAACTATTAAAACTTGTTTATTATCGTTATTGAACCACGACTTTCTTTTTTTGGAGACGCCAAGTTTTTTTCATTTGTTAATATTATTATTAACTACCGTGTGAAAGCATTAATATTAAAATATGTCATAAGCTAACTTATTTTGTACTAATGTACTAATCCCACATTCCTTAAATATAAAGCCCAATTATATATTAAATATACAGTATATTATACGTTTAATCATTTTACAGATTTTTTTTTTCTTTTTATTTACGAGAGATTCAATAATGCATGAAGAATCGAATGATTATTACTAAATAATAACAATGACATACAGTATATCTTATTTTATATCACAGAGATTTTTTTGTCCTGTAACGCATGTGTAGTGGACATTAGATAGCGCTACAGTGCTAGTGAAATCTTGGTAGATAGAGGGAATATGTAATTTATTATATACTCAATTTAATAAAGAAATGCGTGTTATCAAAAAAATTATTTTGACTTATATCATTAATGTAACACTGTGATACAGGTCAGGCTTTCAGTTGCATGATGAATACGATTATATGGAAACTCTTTTTAGGTTTATTGTGTTTGACGTACTGTAATAATGTTTATGCTTGTTCTTTATGATGGTGTTTTTATTTACGAGGCGAACAAGAATTCTTTAATAATTGTTTCAAATTTTTTTCTTTGCCTATTCTAAACACTCCTATCATTATTAGTACCTCTGCTATTGTGCGTTATCCTTTAAAAGATTTTTCGGGTCAGTAAAATTGCCTTATTTACATCTTTTGTTTTGTTGCGAACTATAAATCTTAGAACGTGGTTTTCTAATAAGAAAAACAAATCTTCTGAATCATATGTTTGGAGTAATTTATGTAACGATTCATCATGCATGTTAAAAGTTTTTTATTTGATTCGTATCGGGAATTCTACTGCGGCGATTGCTCATTAGCCGAAATTGTACGAATATTTTCTTTTTTTTTTTAATTTTGATAATGGTATTATTATATTTAAATTTATTAGGCGAAGGTTTTCTAAGTTTAAAAAGATCTATTGCAGTTTTTGTGTAAAATACGAAGAAAAAAAATGTCTAAATTTGCATGCATATTAAAATTGTTCATAATCCCTATCGATTAAATATTATTTTAACAAAAAATGTATTTGTAACATCCTGTTATATAACATCCTTTTTTTTGTTTTTTTTTGTTTTTTTTTAGTATTTTAAAAAATATATATTTTTTATAACTAATATTAATTTATACGTAAAATTTAATTTGGAAAACTTTTACTTAATGTACTAAAGACAGTTTCATAGACAAAATT
>JADRCO010002766.1:0-12348 GCA_021464525.1 Rhizophagus sp. LPA8_4_AMF
GTTTAGGCCCAAATCCGGTTTATCGAAGATCCGGTTTATCGAATTTCACTGTGTACATCATGAAAAATGATTGGTACAATTTAACACGGGTAGAGGAAATTAACCAAAAAAAAGAAAAACTAATTTTTTTTTTTGTGTAATAGTTAATGTGAAAATAGTTTATGTGAAAATAGTTTCTTTTACGTACAATACACCGGGAATACAATTCCGTGAACCAACCAAGTACGGTAAGCTCAGCTGCCGACTACGCCATACAATTAATTTTGCCTTAAAATGATGATCATACAATAAGATTGTGTGAAATTCTGCAAGCCTCATACCAAAACAATTATCATTTTATTGATTTTACCTTCGGAATAGGTCCGGAATACAATTGTTTCTTCTTTCCCTATTTAGGACGAATTGAATGAAAATTTCTATGCATATTTTTTTTTTTTTTTTTGTTTGCAGGATTCGATTTTAATATTTTTAAAGAAAGCAACCCCTAAATTATAATGTTGAATCGAATTCCAAAAAAAAGTTCGAATCAAATAAGAAACTTTAAATAATAAAATTATAAAAGGATTGAATTTTCTAACAAATGTAAAATAAAAATTAAAATTTTTAGAAATATAAATTTTTTTTTTTTTTTTAGCAAAAATTCCTATAATTAATATATAGTAACCAAACTACATTTAAAAAAATTTTAAAATGAATCATATTAATAATATCAATGTGTTTTGCGATAGCTTTCGGGAAGGAAATATGATCCTTTATAAACATTATGACGACGATAACAGCACGATATTTCGATTTCGAAGCAAGCATACAGTGGAGCGTGGATTCGGTGGGGTTGGCACATTTGGTCTTCTTCCCAAGTTTGATGTTTCTAATATCTACGCTATAGTCATCAAAGTTCAAGATAAAAACGTAGAAGAAGCATGCACATTATTAGAAAATTATGAAATTCCCGCTCAACAAATGATTCAAGATAATAAAAAGTCAGTGAAAGGGGAAAATTTTATCAATTTTCTTAAACAAATGGAATTTTACGTGAAAAGAGAGGAGCATAACTTTTTTACGTCATATTTGGTAACTATTAAAAAGTCTCCTGATGATGAACCAAGACACGAATCCTTGGAAATATTATATCATGATAAAATTAAAACGGAATTAGGCTTGGATAATATTGGCTCTTTTGGTACCACAATTGTGCAAAGTATTGCTTTAGGCGTTCTCACTGATCAAATCTGTAATAATATTCAATTTTAATACCCGTTTTTAAATTAGTAAAAATATCTTTACATTGTATAGTAATTTTTTGTTCATATTATTTAGGTTTAATCTTATTTTTTTTGTTATTTCTTTATCAATATTAAATATATTTTCATATGGCATAAATAGACTTTTATATTTTGTATTTAGTTAGATATTTGCAATTAAAGTAAACATGAATCCAAAACATTAAATATTTTCATAAATTTATCTGATGAGTATCTATATCAACAATATAAATACTTTACAATTGACTTAAACTTTCCAGGTTTCAATCATATAATATACTAAACCATTAATAAACCAACTAATAATTAGATTTAATTTGACATAGAATCGTAACAGATGAAGGCAGCTTTGATTTAATTATTCCGGGTATAAATTAATAGCTCATTCCGGTACTTCCGGCATGGAATGTTAACGTTAATATTTTCTACGGTTGGAAATTCTGATGGGTGGCTTTTAGCATAATTGATAAGTTCAAAAAATTTTTTTTATTAATAATAATAAAGAAAAAGGTAATAAATCATTTTTTTAGTTAGAATTTAGAATTTCAAAATGGTAAACCGCAGCACTCATTGTCACACCAAGTTCAAAAAAATTTTCTTTGATTCTTTCATTCAGTTTGTACAACCTAGAACTTTTCAGAATAGTAAATTTTAAACTAACATCAGTACAATACATGCAAAAATTTATAAAATTTATCCTATCTTCAGTTCCTTACACTATAAATTTAATGAATTTCAAATACAGTTAGCGTAATTTGTTATATTGATCAACGTATTGAAACAGCAATAATAAAAAAATTAATTAGAATAGCCGCAGTACGCTACTTCTTAAAATTTGGATCGGGTTCAGTATGATGATTAAAACTTATAAGCTAACCTTTTAGATTTTAAAGTTTCAATTTTAGGTTGGATTAAAAATGAAACTTTTGTTATACAAAAAACCATTTTTTTAATCAGCCTAAACGAGTCACCAGATATCACCTGATCTGTTCGGAATTATGCACTATCACATGATATAACTCGATAGTCTTTATGACAAGATTTTGACTAACCGAAAATACTGTCCCTCAAATACTTATGGAAAATGGAAAGAAGGAGAGTGTGACGTTGTGTGATGAATATTTTTATTTGATCACGTGTAAGGGCTTTTTTTTATGGCTAGATGATAATTTAATGAAATAATTTACTGTAACCGTAATTGGATGATCTTAATAACCAATAATTTAACCGTTCGAAAAATCTTTCGATACCTAATGTAAGTTTATTTACCAATAAAATATTTTTAAATATTTTAACCTAAAAATAATAAACTACCGATTTTTATTTTTTAATCGAATAAATTATTATTCTTTTTACAAATAAAATCCAAAAGGGCAAAGTCCAACTGCAAACTCTAGTTGGTTTTAAAAGGTATAATCACAGGAGATGAAGTCCCCTGCTAATGAATGCACTTTTAGTTTATATATAAAAATAATGTTGCATAATCGATATCGATTTCAAGTTTCAACATTATTTTGTGATTAATTAATATAATGATTCTCTGTTACTTTCAGATGCATCATCGCCATATATATCTTCCTATGGAAAGGTTTAAATTCACAAAAAAAATTATTATTACGAGGGTTGTTGTACAAACAGCAATCATAACTGATTTTTATTTATTGCAACCTATTCCACGTGACAGTTGATGCTGACCACTGCATCTATACAATTCTTTTATTTTAAAAAGAAATATATATATATATGATAGACGTGACAGTTGATGCGACAAGTTGATCACTGCATCTTATAGAATTCTTGTATTATAAAAAGAAATATATATATATATGATAGACGTGACAGTTGATGCAAGACAAGTTGATCACTGCATCAATAGAATCCTTTTATTCTTTCATGGAATTCTTGTCAAAGATCATTTAAAATATTTAAATCATTCCATGATGAACTTCTAGATTTACTTAATTGGTTAGGATTTCCGTAAGGAATGAATGTGAAGAATTTCATGGGGCGTTTGGCTCATTTTAAATATATATATTGAACGCCACAATTAAATTATAATAATGACTTTTTTTTTTCTTTAAATAAATTTTAAAAAATATTTTTTTTATATTAATATAATAAAATGAAAAATTTTTAAAAGAATTATACGACCAATAAATAAATATTTTTTTTGATATCAGTCAACAATGTCCTTAAGTCGATCAGCACGAACTATAGTTTATAGTAAAGGAAAGATAAAATGTAAAAAGTGTAGGATAAGAATAACTATAGATGAAAATCATGAGACTTGTCAAGTATGTTATGAAATATTCAAAATTAATTTAAGTGGGAACAAAGACATTGATGGCATTATAAGAAATACACAAGTTAATTTTGTTACGGGTTCAAAAGATTGGATATTGGAGTTTATTCCCTATGATCAATTCAAAAATATAGAATTTATTGCCGAAGGAGGATTTAGTCTAATTTATAAAGCTATTTGGGTTGATGGTCCAATTGATTATTTCTCATTTAAACCTGATACTGATAATATTGCTCGTAAAAAAAATTTTACAGTTGTTCTCAAAAAACTTGTTAATTCTAAAAACATTACATCCAAAGAACTGAACGAGGTACAGTACATGCAATATTCTAATCTTCAACATGATGATGATGATAAATTAATATATATATTTATTATTTAGCTTAAGGTATATTATCAGATTTTATCAAATGATACGATTAGTAATGCCATTGGTGAATATTTTGGAATTACTCAAGAACCTATTACTAAAGATATGATGATTATTATGCCATATTATGAATTAGGTGATTTGATGCGTTATTTAGGTAATAACTTTTATAATATTAGTTGGCGGATAAAGTTGGACAGATTATTTTCTATAATACTTGGACTTGTAGATATACATGGAGCAAAAATTATCCACAGAGATTTACATAGTGGAAATATCTTTTTTGATAAAGATTATGCGTACATCGGTGATCTGGGAATAAGTAGATCTGCAACTGAATCAAATAATGATAATGAGAAGTATGGTATCATTCCTTATATGGCACCGGAGATTTTTCAAGGACAAAATTATACTGAAGCTACAGATATATATAGTTTTGGAATGATTATGTGGGAATTTATGACATGTAGAAGACCTTTTTGGGATAAAAGTCATGATATAGAACTTATAATTGAGATATGTGATGGTTTACGACCACCAATTGTTACAAATGCACCTGAGGGATATATTGAATTAATGAAGAAATGCTGGCATTCTGATCCAGCAAAAAGACCAATAGCTAATGATATACTTGAGAAAATTGATAAAATGTGGGTTAATGAAGGAAATATTTCGGATTTAAATCAAACTGAAATTATAGAATCATCAGATATTGGACCTGCAACAATAAAAGATCCAGATGCAATTTATAAGAGCAGACCATTAAGTCGCATGATTCAATCTGCAATGTCTTTAAGGAGCTCAAGGAGTCAAACTATTGGTAACAAATTTTATTATATTACGACTTTTTTTTTGTTGCAAGAAAATTTTTAAACAATTTATTTTTAACAATTTCAATTTTTAGATCCATTTTATTATTATCAGAAAAATAACTTAGTATCTACCGGTAATTATTCAATATTTGTTTAATGTTTTACTATTTTTTATGTTGTTACTTATTATTAATATTATTTTAAAGATAAAAGAAAGTTCGAAGATGATTCAGTTGAAGACAATAATGACAATGGTATGATAATTAAATTTGATAAATTATTATTTATATTATACTTTCTACTATTTAATTCACATTTTTGGTTTTCATAATTTTTAGTTCAAAGTATTAAAAGAAGAAAATTTCTTGAAAATGAAAATAGTGGTAAATAATATTACATTTTAACAATCAACATATTTATTTCATAATTTTAATTGATCCTTATGATTTATAAATTACCTTACAAAAGAAATTGAATTGGATATTTATATGAGTTCTAATCAACCTCGTAACAAAGGTGAGCAAATACAGTATATATTTATAAATATAAGTCATCATTATCAAATTTTTACCTAATTTTTGTTTTAAAATTTTATCAATATAAGGATACGTCACCAGGGAATTTGATTTCGATATCAATTATAATGTTTAAAACCAAATTTTTTTTTTTTTACAATTTTTTTAAAAAAAATTTTTTACTTTTAACGTGCAAATATATTAATAATAAAATTGATCTTTAAATACAATTTCTTTAAATATTCCCATTTCCTCTATTTAAAGGCATTATCAAATCACGTACTAATTATCACTGTCACTTCTAAAATATAATTTGAGCCTACAGTAATATTAAACCACTAGATAGATTAATTTTATAGGAACCCTAAAGTAGTGTTCCAATCCGTTAAACCGCTATCCGTCGGATTACGGATATCCGTCAAGAAATCCGGATTTTTGGATAATTGAATAATACCGGATTGGATTTCTCGGATAATTAATAATGGGCAATAATGCATCAGACGTTGTTCAATCAATAATATCACATAAATTTGTTTTATTCGTATCCGATTATTCTTCGGATAACCGTCGAATATCCGGAATCGGATAAACGGATGACGGATATCCTCGGATTGGAACACTAGATTCTAGTTTATTTTGATTAGGCTGATCAGTTTATATAACGCAACCATTTAAGCCTAATTTTTTGGGGGTTTTTTTGGTCGAACGCCAAAAAATAACCAACCAAAATTAGATAATTTCTTGTGTCGTCATTTCTTCACGTGTTAAACCTTTTTTACGCATTTTTTCAATTGTCTTCTAAACAAATTCAAAAAGTCAAGTAAAAATTTCAGATATATCTTCCTGTTCATCGTTCGAATCTGTGTTATCTCTAATAATACGGTTTCAATAAGTTTTACTTCTATTACTTGCTGTAATTCTTTTTGTTTACGTGAAATTTAAGAAAAAAATATATTTCAATATAAGAAGTTCGAACTAAATTTCAATCTAAAGTAGTTCAATTTGCGATCAAAAATAAAAAAATTTTATTGGATAATTTTTGTACAACAAAATCCAACCGAAAAATACGACCGACCGGAAATGAACAGGGCTATTGTTACCTTCATATTCTTCAAAATCGTTTCCTCTGTTTGATGTAATTTTTATTCAGCTTTATGAAGTGATTACTCACAATTGTTATTAGCGAACATTCATTTTATATAATTAGATCAATTAATTGATAATTGATATTTTTTACTGTGGATTTAATTTAATTCTTTTTTTCTAATTTTATATTGTGATATTGTAGTTTTAAGAATTTGTAATAGCAAACAATAATTTACATTTTCAAGCACACTTTTGTATTAATTAGATAATTTTAAGCGTTCAATTATTTTACACTAAATAATAAATTTAAAATTTCAATGTATAACATTAGGAAACTAAGTCTGTATCGAAAAATTTTGTACCATCTTATATTTAATGTGCAGTTGAATTCTAAATCACTTTTTTTTCAGAGTAAATTAATTCCTCATCAAGGAATAATAGTACTTTTTCCAATTGTCTGTGCTTATATCTAAATGTTGTTTAGATAAATAGGATTTAAAGCATATAATTTACAAGTAGATTAAAAAATTTTATTGATTTATTTGTTTAACTGCGAACATTTTTTTTTATTACAGTAAAATCAAGATTAGGAAAACAAAATGAAAGATGAAAAAAAATTTTACTACCTATTCCCATTTACCTAATTTTTCTCCATTTATCTAACCGCTTAGTAAAAAAAAATAATGGAGAATCATTAAAAACACTAAATCAATGAAAAACACGCCACTTCCCTTTCCAAATACCTTTAAAATACGATTTGAACAAGAAACCCGGCATTCTAGAAAATAGAATAAGAAACGAAATGTTAGAAACGCTTCTTTAATGTTAAAAAAAAAAAAAATATTACAATACCCTTCCCTTCAGCGTGTACAGGTAATCTGGTGTCACGCCCACCAAGGTCACCAAGTCACTTCGGTATCATATGCAAATCTTGCCCAAACCTAAAAGATAACAAAATGAATAATTTTGTAGTTAAATAATGTTGAAGAGAAGTAGAGAAAAAAAGGGTTAAAAAATATTAACAAAAAAAAAGAAAAAATCATGACCATCTACTAGAATTCGCAGCCTCCAATCTTTGGAAAAATATATAAACACTAAATGATCAAATGGGTGTATTGCATGGGTTAACGTTAAGATTTGGTCAATTCCGGTACTTCCGGTACGAAATGTAAACGTTAACGTTAACGTTAAACGTACATCAAAGATTAGTTTTGAAATGGGTTCCTTTTTTGGACCTCAATTTTAAGTGGATACAACTTAATTTTTTAACAAATCCCTTATTAAATAGTCTTATAACCTTTACAATGTAAAAATTAGAAATTTCAGTACAGATCTGGATTTTAAAAGTGGGCTTACGCAGGACAATTTCGGTAGCTAGCCTTTCTTTTTTTTAGCCAATTATTTCCTACGGTTGAAATAGAATGACACACTGCGGCTATTCAAATAGGTTAATAAAAAATAAAGGTTATCGTTATTAAATAATTATTTCTTAGAATTTTCAATATGGTAAACCGCGGCACTCATTGTCATATTTCCAAAAAAAAAAAAAAAAATTTTTGATTATATAATACCTTTCATTTAGTTTGGACAACCTAGAACTTTTCAGGATGGTAAATTTTAGGCTAGTATCAAAAAAAAAATATAGCCTTTTTTATTACTAAATTCTATAATCAATGTTATTTATTGAACCAGCCAGGCTTTACAGTACATGCAAAAAATTTATAAAAATTATCCTACCTACCAGCTTTCAACTTAAATGCAGTTAAGTTTGTTATATTGATTAACGTAGCGAAACAACAACTAAAATAATTAAATAATCAAAAAAAAAAATAGCCACCATTAGAATAGCCGCAGTCTAACTTTATCCGTTTGAATATTCAATTTACTGTTATGAATAAACGGTTGAAACAAAAAATTTTAGAATAAATATTCTTCGCAAAATTCGCAAAATTCGCAAGTTTATCCATGAAATTTATTATACTGTATAATAATAGATTCACTATACACAAATTACACTACGTATACGAATATTCTCATTACTACAACATTACGAAAATAAATTATTATTATTAGCCTACTAAACCATTTAAATTTACATGTCGATCATCCATGAGGATCCCGATCCCGCAATACGCTAGCTATTACGTTATTTCTTAAAGTTCCCATTTTTAATCAAATCTTAAATTTAAAAGGTTAGATTGTAAAATTTAATCATCAATACTGAACCCAATCCAAATTTCAAATTAAACAATCTTATGTTATACAAAATTTCTAATTTTGTATCAAAATACAAAAATTTAATAATAAAATGACGTGAATGATGTGGCTGCGACAAATTTACCGCATATTTAACCTTAATCTACTTTATGATACGCAATTATGACATCATATTGATCGATAAACCGGAGAATGGGATCAACATCAAATTTTCCAAAAAAGGAACGATTTACATATTCGAAGTACGACTAAAAAATTGAATAAATTTAAAAGAAAAAAAGCTACTCTTTTTTTCCTCTAACATGCTAACATGGCATACTCAAAAATATTTTCAGGAGATTTACCCGAAATAACAAATGAAATTATACAATATTTTAGAAAAGATTTAACAACATTATATTCATGTATTTTAGTTAATAGATTATGGTGTCGTTTAGCGATCCCATTATTATGGGAAAATCCATTTTCGATTCCTACCAAAAATTATCGATGTATTGAAATTTATTTATCCTATTTAAATGATGATGATAAAAAAAAATTTAATGAATATGAAATTATTAATAATTTATTACCTTCAAATACATTATTATTTAATTATCCAAGTTTTATTAAATGTTTAAATTTAGGTACCATTTATATTTCTACTAAAGAATGGGTTTATACTTTATTGGATGATGATCGTGAGAAATTAGAAGAACTAGTCTATAGATCATTATTTGAAGTATTCATTAGAAATGAAGGAATTTTAGATTCTTTTGAAATTATAATGTTTGCTGGTATAGAATATTTTGATACTATGGAATTGATTTTACGAAATCCAAATCTTACATATAATATCAAAAATTTAACATTCAATATTTATAATATATCATTTCATGATATCATGAATATCATTCCTTTTTTAAATTTTTTATATTCTAATTGTAATTCAATCTCTTTTATTATTTTAAATTTTCCTATATATAATATCAATAATCGTTCATTAATTGAAAAATGTTTATCACAAATAATTATTTCACAACTTAATCTCAAAAAAATCTCTTTTGAATCTAATACTATTTTATATAATCCATTTCTATCATTAAAAAATCCTAATTGTTCAAATACCTTAAATACAATCATATTTTATTATATTGATTTTATTGATTTAATTTGTATTTTAAAAGAAGTATTTGATCAATTGAATGTTTTAGAATCTATTCACATCCTTTATTGTCATTCTATAAATTCTGATTTTATTAAACAAGTTAATAAGTTTATTAAACCTTTTAAATTGAAGACTTTATTTATGAAGGAAATATTACATATTGATCCATTACAATTTTTATTACAAAAAAGTGGAAATTATTTAGAAAATTTTGAATTTGGATATATGAGAGAAGAATATGGAGGTTCGAGAAAAAAATTACTTGGTTTAATTATAAAATATTGTACAAAAATTAAACGTTTTACTTCAGATAAACCTGATGATAATAATATTTATTTATTAATTGAAAATATTGGTCAAACTATTAATTATATTAATATTGATTTGGATCTTAATTATTTGGATGATTTAAGTTTAATCATATTACAAAATTTAGGTCAAGTTTTACCTTCTAAATTAGATTATTTATGTTTATCACTTTCTTTTAATACGAAAGATTTTGAAATATTTTTAAAAAATTCTCAAAATACTTTTATTAAAAAATTATTAATTAGGAATATAATGAAAAATGATGATGAAAGTATTTTATCTTATATAAAGAAATATATTATGATGAAGGAAAGGGTTAAATATTTGGCTTTTTTAGAATTGTTTCCTTTTAGTGATACGAATAAAGATTTGTTTTTTTTAAAAGATGAAGTAAATGAATTTAAATTACATAATATTGTAGTACGAAAATATTTTGATTTATGTATTATTATAAAAGATATTATTTATAATAAGTAATATGTAATAAAACTTGTATTTGTATCTTAATAATTGAATATGTATTAATGAAAAAAAATAATAAAAAGCTCTACGATACGTGAAAAAATCAATGTGATCTGACATTATAAATAATAAATATACGTGATTTAAATAATGAATTTAAAATCAATTTTTTTCCAAATCCGATATTAAGATGATCAATTATATTTATTCATATATAAATTATTATATGGGATTTACCTTTAATAGATTATCTATATCATTATCACCAATAATTCTTTATGAATGATTATAAAAATGTTGGTATAAGGAATATTAGCATATTTGGTACGTCATCGTAATCCATTTCGCCGAAGGACTTTTTACTTAATCCATTTCACCAAAAGGTGTTTCTCCAAATGGACATTTCACTGAATCCTTTTCTCCAAGTCATCCATTTCACCAAATCCACTTCATCGAATAGGACATTTCCCCAAAAATTATATAGACGTATAACGTAGTGTATCATGCACGGGCTCAAAATTTAAAATTTGATACGAGAAACTTCAATTTTTTTTTTGAGTTTTGTTAATAGAGTTTTTATATAATTGAAGAAATATAAAGTGCTACATAATTTATTAAATATAATCTCTGTAAATCATTATGAAGCTGAATTGTTTTAATACTATCTATCACGATAATTGAAAACAGTTGACAACGGTCAAGACGCGTGAAGTTAATTTTCTATTATTTAATGGCCAAATAATGATAATAATTTCTCAAAAGCTCAAAAGTTACTATACCGTTTCATTACATAATATATTTGATGTAAATGTAACAAACACTAACAAATTATAAATGTGATAAAATGCTTCAGAAAACCATCATTCGGCAAAACTTGAAGTAATTTTAAAAATTATTATTAGCCGGCATATCAGATATCACATTCGATTACGCAGTCAAACTAACTAAATTTAGAAAATTTCATGTGACACGTTCACTAATCAAAATAAATTTTTTTCCCGCCAAAGAAATAAATAATTCAATAAACGTAAGGTAACGTAGGATTCTTTAACTTAACGTAAATTAATCCTTTTAAATTGTAATGCATCGATAGAACATTAGAACATTGAACAAGGCTTCTTAATTAGTCATTAAATTGATCTTGGTTTAATGGAAAATAGAGCTAAAACCATCAAGGTACCAGCCGATTTGGGTCTAATTCCATACAAGATCGCTACATCGCTACTGGTGAAGATTTCTCTGATTACACTGCTGACCAATGGAAGTATTAATAAACGTTACTTTATATGTATAATTAAAAAATTTCCTATAGGGAGTAATTCATAATATAATATTTGAACATTCTTTTATTAATAATAAAGAAATTATCAAATCAAGTTAATAACATAAACCATGAATAAATAATAGTTCCATTTAAAGAAGTTAGTAAAATAAACTAGGTAACGGGAACCGTCGAAACGTCCGAAGCGTTATAACCACATGATAATTACTAATACATTATTAAATCGTGTTATAATTTTATTGGCCGTAATTTATTGTTATTGTTGTTACACCCTTACACCTGATCCTAAAATTTCATTGGCCATACACGCGTGCGGACAGACGCTACATGCATAAAACCATGTCTGACCGTATATGTCCTTCAGCTAAAGCTTCGGACAAATAAATAAAAAAATTTGGAAATATTGAAATATTCAAGAACTATTTTCATCATCATCAACTACTATCTCTATATTAAATAATTTAAAAATTAATATTACGTACATATATTATAACAACAATGTATAATATAATAAATTAAATCAAATACCTCTTGATTGAGAAATCTCTAAATCAAGTAATTGTGAATCTTGGCAATCTGTCAGA
>JADRCO010002767.1:0-12333 GCA_021464525.1 Rhizophagus sp. LPA8_4_AMF
CATGGGTTAAACCGGTACTGTGAATTTTACTAGTTCGCTACAGTAAATAGTCCTTCGCTAAAGCTCCGGACAATTAAAATTAATTAAATTCATTATTTAAAAATTTATTTGGTAAATTATTTTAGAATGTAAGTTAATTATATTATTATTTATTTATATAATATTTATATATAAATTAACTAAATTCTTTAAAAATTATTTGGTGACTTATTTTAGTTTGTAAGTTTTATTTAATTCTATTGTTATTTACATATAGTTCAAACTAACAAAATTTTTATTTAAAAATTTATTTGATAAATTATTTTAGTTGGTGAGCTATAAGTTACTTGACTAATTCTATTATTATTTACTTAAACTAACTAAATTCTTTATTCAATAATTATTTGTGAATGTAAGTTAATTTATTATTATTTATTTATATATAATTCAAACTCTTTATTTATAAATAATTTGGTAATTTATTTTAGTTTGTAAGTATGTGTCTGCAAATTCTTGGGCTTCCGCTATAATTTATAAACTGACAAGAAGTTTTAGAACATACTAAAAAATACTACAAGTATTATTTTGTTATTAGTTTTAGCGGTGTATTCAAATTTATAAATTTACAAAATCTAAAGACAAAAGGATCTAAAGGCAAAAGGACTTACTTGATTGTATTCTTTTCAATTGAATGTTCATAAGTATTGTATAATTATATTCTTATAGGTATTGGTCTCATCCCTAATCTTGATAGACTGATATGAAGTAATTATGATCACTTTCATCTATCTAAAATTTGGTACCACAATAGATGCAAGTCTAATCAGTTCATGATGCTCTATATTATAATATTAATATGCTGCCCATAATTTATAAGATTTATACCTGATTATAGTTAGTTTTTTGCTTTTTCCTAATATGGGCTTGACTTTCTTTATTTAATCTTCTTTTACGTTTCTAGGTATTTCACTAAACATTTCACGAAGAGAAGTTATGTGAATTTCGGTATTAGTAATAATAATATGTGTAATATTAATATACAAATATTTGAAATGTCATGAAAGTATCTCTTATTTATATTTATTTTTTATTTATTAAAAAATAATTAAAAACAAAAATTCATAAAACACCAAAAAAAATTTTTTCATGTGATCGTATTAATCAGGAAACTATATCATTGACTAAGAAAAAGAAATCAAAAAAGTTCCCACTAAACAAAACAATTCTCACTAAAAAAACGTTTCCAAAGTTTCCATGTAAACTTATTAATCGGGAAACAATATCATCAACTAAAAAAAAAATCTCATTAAACAAAAAAATTGAAAAGCTGTAGCACCACAGTAGCCCTATTCATTAGTTCATTAACTCATACAGCGACCCCTCCAAATTTCTCCGGGTTACACGGTATCTAATTGGCCAGATCATACATGATTACTTTATACTGGCGTAAAAATATTTTAAAAAAGATTTATTTATTGTACTTGGTTATTTTTTAATGGCACGAAAAAATTAATTATTACATTGTCATTTAACATTTAGTACATTATTTTTTTGAGCATCTATTAGAATAATTTTATCTTAAAAAATATTGTATGTCTTTTAAAATCTTTATATGTTCGCCCCTTTTTCTATTTGAAATTTTCTAATTATTCAACGCCAAAAAATTGTGTTCCAGGCGAGTTCCAAATAGTAGGTTGATTACAAGTAAAGTATGTAGTTCCTATTTCGTCGGATTCTCATATTTTTTTATTATTAAATTAAGTTGTAGTTTTGATAAACAAATCTGTTTTAATTAATACATTTTAATAAAAAACGATTATCATCATACTTACTTTTATTTGTATCTACAGTATCTTCATTTTCAAATCGTTCACACGCGTTTCTAAATAAGTATCATCTATATTATTGGACAAGTTATGTATAATCTTGAAGATTAAAAGCATTATTAGTAATATCAATATGTTCTGCATTATTTATACTACACCAGTTAAAAGTTTAACTTTTTTTAAGTTTTTGTTCGGAACGCACTACCTTGACCAATCAGATGTTGTGTACCCCAGAGAAATCGCTGTATGAGTTCCTGTTCATTTCCGGTCGGTCATATTTTTCGGTCAGATTTTGTTGTACAAAAATTATCCAATAAAATTTTTTTATTTTCGATCGCAAATTGAACTGCTTTAGATTGAAATTTAGTTCGAACTTCTTATATTGATATATATTTTTTCTTAAATGTCACGTAAACGCAAAGAATTACAGCAAGTAATAGAAGAAAAACTTATTGAAACCATATTATTAGAGTTAGACGAAGATAATACAGATTCAGACGATGAACAGGAAGATATGTCTGAAATTTTTACTTTAGTGCTTCGAACTTTTTAAATTTGTTGAGAAGAAATAATTGAAAAAAAATGTGGAAAAAAGGTTTAACATATGAAGGGATGACGACTCAAGAAATAATCTAATTTTGGTTGGTTATTTTTTGGCGTTCGACCAAAAAACTCCAAAAAATTGGGCTAAAAGTTCAGAAAATGGTTGCGCTGTACAAACTGATCAACCCAAATTAAATCCGACCGAAAAATGGAAATGAACAGGGCTAGTATCGATCTGATCATAGTCCTGATCCAAACCAAAAAAAAAAAAAATTACTAAAAAGCTGAAGTAGATTTCATAATATATTTATATTATGAAATCTACTTGAATGGGTAAAATATTTTTTTTCCCTCTAATTTGGAACTTGGGGAAAAAATTATTTTTTCATCCCCAATTCGGAACATGGGGAAAAAATTATTTTTTTTCATCCCCAATTCGCACCAGCTTAATTGGGGTCAAAAAAAGTAAATATTCCCCAATCCAGATGATACGATTTGGGGATGAGAAAAGTAATTTTTCCCAATTCGATGCTGTCCATACCATCATCTCCATATTATTCATGCTATGCTGTCTGCACTACTTTTCTCATGTTAACCATATTGCCCATAATATCCTCCATGCTATTATCTCTCCCATGTCATATTGGACCATCTCCTCCATGTTATCTCCATATCATCCACGCTATCATCCAACTTTCTTTCCCCAGTTGTTTCATGCTATTCCTTCATGTTGCCAACGTTATCATCCATGCTGTCCACACTCCACACCATCTCTCCCCCATTATTCCTCCATGTTGACCATGCTATCTTCCCATATCATGTTGGCCATCTCTTCCATGTTGCCTACATTAGTCCTCCATGTTGACCACATTATCTTCCCGTCCTCCATAACTTTCCAAACTACTTCACAGAGACTTGCCCCTCTTCACATTGGTGTCCCACATAAATTACGTTATCTATGATGTTATTCTGATATTTTTATTTTGATGGGCCACCATTTTTCAATCTACAGCCTAATTCGCTATAATATATCTAAAGCGCAATTCTGTTGCTCATTTTTGTTGTACCTATATGCTCATATCTCTGCTCGTATTCATCATTAAAATTTTCATGTGTCCCACTTTATACACATAAGTCTCTCAGATTTCCTTTAAACTACTCTCAAAGTGCTTCTTACGCTTTGATTGGTTTATTATTAATGCAATAGTTGCGTGGTAGCTCATAGAACATCCATGCTTAAACTAAGGACAGGTAGATGCTTGTTCATATATTCTACTTTTTGTCCACAGGCCTTTCATCCACCCTTAGGCTGCCTCCTACCCCTGCACGTTAATTATTTTTTCATTTTGAAGTTTTTCTTTCGTTGGAATAACGGACATTATCCCCTGTGTTTGTTATGCTATGAGCCCTATTGATGTTTTTGACGAAGAATACAATTATTATGATAGCGATATTGATTTAGATTCAGATGATTGTCCCAATCTACATGAATCTATCCATAATAATGAGAACCTTTACATCAGGGTCGTAATTTTAAGGAACTGGGAAAACATCGCATTATCATTTATAATGATGCTAAAGATGAACCCAAACCATTAGTAAGAAATGAACTTATCACTGTTTTCAATTTAGTGTAATCGCAGCTAGCACTCCTATAAAAATGTGATTATCAAAAATTTGTGAATACCCGTGATTTTTCTAAAAAATCATTTAGAAAATAGTTGATAACCTGTGACTATCAGTGGAAATTATAGAAAAATCTCAATTTTTTGAGTGGTGATCCAGAGAAAAGTTCACGGCCGTTCGACTGGCATTCTTAAGCAAATTTTGAGCGAATTTATAAAAACCAGCAAAATAATCTGGATATTTACAATATAAAATTTTCATCGATCTAGTTCATTATTTGATTAATGTGACTGTGTGTACAACAGAGAAATTAACACCGTACTCTGTACGATGTATTGTAAGATTATCTCAACTTTTTATTCTTACAACAACCCAAGCCGTTGTATTTTCTTCAGGCCTGAACTCATCTCAAACTGCGATACTTCAGTTCTTTTTTAGACAAGACATTACACAATTCAAGTATGAATGTAATATATTTTTTTTGGAGTACTGTATCCAGTTTATAAGAAAATGATTTTGAAGCTCGCAAACTAATATTTTTTGTACAAATTTCTGAAGACCCTAATTAACATCACGAAAGTGCTAATAAAAAATTTCAGCGAGATGTTATGATGCAACTTTATTTATGGTATTGCTTGCATCGCTTGTCTTATAATTGTCGATATTTATTTTATCTTTATCGATGGATGGTACAAATGCAAGTTAATGTTGAGATATTGTGTTAGTATATAGAAGCTTACGCCAGCTAGTGTTTTGATCCGTAATGACCGGATTCAACCAGATAATTTTTTTTTCGAATATCCGGATAATCGCGGTTTATCCGGATAAATATCTGGTTAAAAAATATCCAGATTTGACCCAGTATCCGGATAATAAATAAATTTTGGGTTTCAATTTCGGTTAGTATTCGTGTGATGACCACTATTTTAACATAAAATCGAATGTTTAAATACTATTATCACTTTTATATATATAATCTTTATGTCTAATAAATAACTTATAAGCTTATAATTAAATTTTAATAAAAATTTTAAAATTAAAATTAAATTTTAAATAGTAGTAGTAATAAATAAATATAATAAATTAAATGATTTATAAATATATATATATATAGAGTTAACAATGTAGTATTGATTATAAAATAATATAAAAATATAATAAAACTAATTAATTTAATGCTTTATCTTTCATTATCATGTTTTTTATATGCCTACATATTTATAATAATGTATTCAAAAAATTGGTATAATTCAGGCAAAATTCATTGTACCAGCCGAAATTAAAATTTGATTCTTTATACACGGGATTTAATTAAATAAATATCACTAATTAAGATTTTATGTCAAAAATTAATTAATGTTTCTAACTTTATTTATTAAGATCGATATATAAAAAGAAATTTATAAATATATTCTTTTTCCAAATTTCCGGATATATCAGGATTTATATCCGACAATGGCACTTTCTTATAGTCCGAAGTAGCGATCAACAGCTCGGAATATTTTTGCTTGTGCGACAAAATAGATGATCATACGACATATCTGTGCAACGGCAGAATTTTTCGGATAAAAAAAAATCAAATTCCCTTAACTATGACAAATACGAAATAGATCGGGCGCAAGAAAATCACACTTTTCAATATTACACAATTCAAATTGTAATCTAAATATGACAAAATTTTTTTAGGTACTGTATATAGATTATTATAATATATTATATAAAAAGTCTGACTTTTGTTAGCAATTTAAAATTTCATTAAAATAAAAATGGATTCTCAAAGTATTAAATAAAGTGTAGAACTATCTGAATTTGCCACATATAATAATTCGTAATGTACAGTATGTATCTTTTAAACTGTGAATATGAAATCGATATTAATTATTATATTTAATATTAATTTAGTGAAAATCTGTATAAAGAAAATAACAAATTAAGACGTGATAATATCAAATATAAAGATGAGATGTAAGAATATTCATTATTTATTATGATTAATTTATTAAATATGAATGTAAAGATCTAGGAACATTGAACGAGGTAAAATATACAAATAAAGTTACTTTTTATATTTAATTTCGTTGCTTTATATGAGAATGTAAATAAAATAAAATAAAATATAATAAAAAGATAAAAGATTAGAAGAAGATAAAAAGGCAATTTTATTAGAAAAATATGAAATTCAAAATTAATTTGAAAATTAGTAACAGTAAATGAATCATTGAAAAATGTCATTGTTAAAAATCTTTAAAGCTCATTAAAATCAGTATGAAAAAATGCATAATTATTTTAAAATAAACAATAATGATGAATTGATCAAAAATTTGACAAAATGTTAATGGACGATTATGAGAAGTTATGTTAAATTTTTATTTGGGTATAAATTCTAATTAACTTTAACATAAGGAAAAATAATCTAAATTTATATGCACTGAAAATGATTATATCGAATTGATCAGTATGATGTTAATATGATTCACATAAAATTTTAGGATACTTACTAATTATTTTTTTATTTAGATGAAAATATAATTCCTATTTAATATTAGCTCAATTTAATTAAATATAATCGAATTTAATTTCTTTGATAGATAAAATATTTTTTTAAATTAATTTACTAGCGTTTTTTGATTTATTTTTATAAAATAGATAAAAAGGGTTTTTCGTATGTTTTTATTTTTTAAAAAAATAATAAGACTTATTTAATAAAAATCGGCTTTTTAGTGTTGTTTTTCTTTTTTTAATAAAAGAAATCGATTATTTTAGCGTTTTTTTTTTAAAAAAAAAGAATCATCTTCTGTTATTTAATAAAAAAAACAGTTGATTTTCGTTTTTAGTAAAACGATTTTATAATTTAATAAAAAAATCAGTTTTTTTGAGAGCCTCACAAAAAAATTTCACCCCACGTGATTTTGTAGCGTCTGAATTTTGATTGGCGCAATGTTATTTCACATGTATTATAACGTTTATCTTAGAAAAAAAAATCAAAAAAGGTTGAAAAAAGTAAACCCTGATATTTTTCCCTTTAGCATATTAATCATTTTATTACTTTACAATAAAATAACCCTTTTCACTTTATTAAATTTAATTTAATAAACAAATAAATATTATTGATATTTAGAGTTAAGTACACTATTGTAAAAATGCTAATTACTCCATAAATATTAAAACTAATTTAATAAAATCAATATCTAAGTAATCCCACACCTGCTAATAAAATTACTTAATCTCCAAAGGTTTGTTCCATTTAATTTAACAAATGTACTAAATTATGCTGTAAAGTGAAAAAAATCAACCGCAGTAATTTCCATACAAAAATATTCATACTATTGCAAATATTCAAGATACCTTGATAAAAATTAATACTTGAGTGGTTCCATACCTGCTAAATAACTTTGTATAAGTAACCTAAACTTATTGGATTTAGCTAAAATCCGAAATTACACTATAAAATAAAAAAAAATAAATGCAACACAATAATTTCGTTTAAAAAATGGCAATATATTCACAAAAATAATATGCATTCTTGTTAAAGAACTTCTTCAGTACTCAAACCTTGTTTCATTTAGCTAAAATATTCAAATTAATATTTACAAAATCTATAAAAAAGCGCGTTTATTTTAAAGAAAAATTAACTATAGCTTTATAACAATATTCTACACTCAAGCTTTCAAAAATACTTAATGTTAAAAATATTTTAACGTAAAAAAGTGGAGAAAAAAAGAGAAGAGAGAAATAGTTTTGCTGTTATGAATAAACAATAAACAAATATTAAACTTGATTGCTCCACCGCGCCACACATATCACGTGGTGTGAAAATTTTGTGGTATATATCAGATGACCAATTAAATAAAAAATTTATTTTGGTCTAAAAACAATAGAACTACGATTTTTATCTTTTAATCGAATAAATTATTATTCTTTTTACAAATAATATCTTAAAAAGCATAATTCTAGATGATTAGGAGACGATTGCATAAATGTTAAGATGTGCAAACATATTGGTTACACACACACCACTTTAATTTGTCATTCATAAGGATTATTTTCTTATAACAATTTATTTGTATGTTAGCTTATACTGTAAAAAATGATTTACAAAAAAGAATGAGTTCATGTGTCCTGAACACACTAACTAAATATTTACTTTATTAGTAACAATCGAACGAAAAAGACATTTATTTGGATATTTATTCTGATATTTTTGGATTGTTATCAGATTTGGTCTTTTTTTTCTTTTTATAAATAATTAATATAATTACCTTTTATATTCCATTTATCCATTATTGTATAGTTTCAGATTTTTAATTTGTAATTCGGCAACCATGTGAAGTATTATTTCGGAGATTTTACTACTTATAAGTATAAAATAATATTTTATCTGTTATACAAAATATATACGATAAAATTTTTCTAGAATAATCCCAATTGTATTTGTACATCATTTTTTTTGGAAGAGTTGAAAGAAACAAATGGCAAATTGACAAACACAAAAAATCTTGGCGTACTGATCCGCTAAGATTGGTATTATTGTTATGTGAAAAATCGGGTGGTTCACTGTCAATTGGCAATAAATACACAAACACTATCTATAATCGCGAAAACTTATTTATATTTTGTAGAAATCATATCAAATATGTAAAAAACTCAAAGAAAAAGAATCCCTAAAACAATTACACGTTTATCATTGTAAAAAAGGAGTTTACAATGTATTGAAAATCACTTCTGTAATTTGTTGTTATAAATCATTATTATTCTGTTGCTCCATATAAAGTTTTATTTTTCCACTTTTGGTACTGATCATAAAGTTTATCCCGATTACTAAATATGTCAAAAATTTTTTTATTAAAAAAAATTCTTTTAACAATTGTTTATTGATTACAATTGAAAGCGTGGCGGAACCACCAAAAAAAGAATTCCTTAAGGAACAAAAATAATTCCAACCACACTAAATAGAAAATCAAAATTCATGTATTTAAGCTATTCCCGGAATTTCTAAATTAACATTTTTAAAATGATTAAAATAGGGGTATTTTTGACCCCAAAATCGTGTAGATCTTTTCTTTTTTAGATTTTTTTTTGGTAATGCCAGTCATAATTTAATTACCTATTTAGTAACTGACTGACATTAGCATAATTCGGCCCTGAAGAACATGCGTGACTAATAATTCAGTTTAAACAATTTAAATAATTTCACGTTAAAATATATTAACTGAAGCATAATGAAAATCTTTTTATTATAACCTTAAACAAAAAGAGATATCCATATTAAAAGGAATTTTTTTTTTATCTTGTTCCAACTTTTGGATAAAATTTGTTTTAATAAATGGGAAAATCATTCAGTGTTCGGAAATGACCTGGTCATTTGACCATTTAAAGGTTTTGCCTAATCATTTGTCATCCAGTTTTTTGGTTATCTTAGCGATGCAGTTTCTCTAATGTTAGCCATTTAGTTTCTTTTTTCTTTTTGGTTTTTCATAAGGGTGAACTCCTTATGGAGTACGCGCTTGTTAACTTACTTTAGTTAGTCTTCTTCACTATGTATTTGAACCATTCTACACGAGGTTAGTACGGGTATCCTTTTAGAATAAAATAAAACAAATGATCATTTGTCATTTAGTCATTTATTATCGATTTTAATCGAAAAAAACAAAAAAAGAAATTAAAGTATAATTTAACATTAACCTCAAATGACTCAGGTCATTTGTCATTTGAATCATTTATCATTTCAAGTCATTTGCCGAACATCGAAATCATATTAAAAATGAATATAAATTGGTGAAAATCAAGGGATAAATTTTTTTTAAACTTGACATTTCTTTAAAATAGTAAAATAAAATTTTGATTATAAATCTATTTATAGTAAAAAAAAAAAAAAATTACTACATGTAGTAATTATTGTATTTAAAAATCAGGGTTAAGCTTATCATCCCTATACACATGTATTACTAGATGGATAACTTTTTGTAAAAGGTTGTCCAGTTTTTATTCCTATTATCTATTATCAATTAAAATTATTGAATTAAGATATAAAATTTGAAGTAGGTTATTTCAAATTAGTCTAAGATCAATATAATATTTTTCTATAAATATTCAATTTTTTCCTCTATTTTCAATCATTCTTTTACTAAGTTCCTTTTTAAAAAACAAATTTACGCTGTTATTATGGATAATAAGCAACAACCAACAAATTTAACCCAAATGGATTATACTTCACCTTCTGAATCCTCTTTTATGGATAATCGGTTTACTGTTTCAACTCCTACAGTCAACTTATCATCTTATAATCGCATTGTTCATAGACGTCGAAATCAAAGACAACTAAGACGCAAAATTAAATATCCATTAAATCATATTAGACGATTACCAATACAAATCACAAATGATTCATTCGCAAATCAACTTTTTAATGGTTCACCTTTTTAAAGAATTACATCGATCACTATATAAATTAATTTTATCACGTGCCCTCTATGAAATTTTTTGAATTATTCAAAATTATTGCTACTATGATCATAAATTAATCTATGATATATGAAATAATTATGCATGAACAAGCTCAAAATCTCGTTGACAATCCAATTTCAAAATTCTTCTAATACCTTTTTTTTTAAAAAAAAAAAAAAGTTGAGGATAGTGTATAGCAATATTCATATTATCTTTTGTCATCTATATTTTTTATAACCATTTGTGTGATAATTTTATATCTATTTCTTCAATATTTTCGTATTACCTTGAGAAATTCTCATATTAATTACCTTGGCGAAATTTCATATAAAAACTTCTTTTTTATCTCATTATATCTATTACTATTACATTTGTTATATTTGTTATATTATCTATGATATTTTTACATGATGATTTTTTTTTCAAATAGAAATAGGTCAACTATTAGTTTTTGAAAATAAAGAAATCAAAATTTTAAAGGTTAAAAATTGAAAAAATAAATCAAGAAATTATTTGTGAAAATTTTACATCAGCGTATCTCATTACAGTACATCGAAAAGATATAAAACGTTCATAATTGTACTATCTTTATTTCTTGTTATACCACCCATATAAATGGGACTGGAACTCCCATATCCAAATCCTATTTTCGCGTGATGTCACGTGACATTGCACAAATTTCCAAAAAAGAAATTTTGTTTCCAGAAAATGTAAATTTAGGTTACGCGTGATTTTCAAAAAGGAAATTTACCCGGATAATAGATGGAATTTGGGCTAATCGGTTTACAGCAATAAGTTTACTGTAAACCGGTTTAATAGAACCGGTTAGCCAATTTAAACTGGTAAATATAATCGTTTTGTGTATAAAAGTCAGATCGCTATCTGGTACTGTATTTTCAATTGCATTTTTTGATCCAATATGAAGAATCAATTTCAAAAATTTATAACTGATTTTAACATTTTACGATAATTTAACATGGAACGAAATAGAATATCAAGAATACTTGACGAAAATTCTTGGCCAATTGTAAACACAACCAAAAGAAATTTAATAAACTCTTTGAATAATATTAATTGTACTATCAGCTATGGATAAATCGGAACTAATAGATCACATGACACTATCAAAAGTCAAAATATTATTTTGTTCACTATTATCTTCTGGATTCTGTTTCTGCAGTAAACATTATATGCTAAAAATCAAATTCTTTTCTGTTATTAGGCTCTTTCAGAATAAATTGATTGGGAATAGTATCAATAGACCAACATTTATTTCTGAATTCTCAAGTAGCCTTGCAGTTGAATTTTTCTTGTATTTTACTATATCCACACCATTGTATGTCTCCATATATATCCATGGTAAATTAGTTCAATTAAGTTACACAAATCAAAAAATAGTATACGAGTAGTATACGTAATTATTTTAAATCTGTTGTACATATGATGTGTTATCACGTGATCACGCAAACATTCACATCATTATGTGAATTGGCGTTTTGGTTACTGTTTTTTTTTTATTACTTTCGATTCTATTTATATAGTCTCCATATAATGAATTTTTTTTATTTTCCAACGTGAACCAAGTTACAGTACAAATTTTATGAAGGAGGATTTAAATTTTATTTTTAATTTATTTATAATAAGAATGGATTAACCATCCAACGTTAACTTTAATTAAGATAACTGAAAATGTAATATATAATTTATGTAATCATTATGAAATATTTTTTAATTTTTTTTACTAACTGCGGTCAATAAACCATAACAAAGTAATTTAGATTAATGATCAGAATTTTTTTATATACTATACTCTTAAAATAATTTGTGAGCATGTAATAATTTTTAAAAAAGGAAACAAAGAATAATAGTATAGATAATAATAAATTGCATGATAAAATAATAAATTATAGTTATT
>JADRCO010002768.1:0-12330 GCA_021464525.1 Rhizophagus sp. LPA8_4_AMF
TATAAAGATTTCAACCCGTGAACTAGTAAAAATAAATTTTTTATGTGATAAAATCAGGTAGAGTCATATCGGCCCATATGCTTAAAAAGAATTTCTGCCTACCAGTGAGCTTTAGTAATACTCATAAAATTATTTTGAATAAAATGTTTTTGTAAAAATTTTAAATTAAAAAGTAGTAAATAAAAGGTTTTTTTTTAAAAAAAATTCTGGTGATAATCACTACCAGTGAAAATCACCACTGGTAAGCTTTAGCAATACTCTAAAATTTATATAATTTTTTTCTTTTAAAATATTTATATTATTTGGCTTGTCAAGTGAGGTTCTTTAATGTATCATTTGCTTTGCAATTATTAATTCCAATAAAGTTTTATGCTCTACAAGAGTAAAGTTTAAGAAAATAAAAAAAATATTTATATCTAGTATAGTGAAAGATATTATTAAAATCAATGTTTTTAAAAAATTTATATCTGGTATAAAGTATAATCAATCCAATAATCTAACTTTAAAAATTTTATTTTCAGTATAGTGGAACTTTTCCAATTATTTATTAATCCAACTTTTAAAAAATTTTATATCTGATATAATATCCAGTAACTTAATTTTAGAAATTCATATCTGATAAAATGAAACTGTTTTAACTATTTAAATAATCTGGTAACTTTTAAAAAAATTGCACCTAATATAATGCAACTATTTCAATATTTTAAATAATCTTATAATACTCTTGTAATTAGATTTTTAATTTTTTTTTTTCAAATACTATTATTTTAGACTTTTGTAAAAATTTGTTATTTATTAGTATAGTACTTGAATTAAATTTGAATTTGAGAAGATTTTTTATTAATAAATCTTTTATAACTTGATTTTTATTTTTTAGCTTTTTTTTAATTACATTTTTAGGTTTAATAATTTCAATTTTTTAAAAGTTATAAACTAATAAATGAAAAAAAATTGTATAAAAAAATTTTTATTTAGTAAAAGATGTTACATAATTTTTATTACCAGATTTATTATATAATATTAATTATAAATACTTACATTATTAAATAGAAGTGTTAGAATATCATTTAACCTGCTTTGCAGTTCAGATGATATTCTAATACTTCTATTTAATAAAAATTTATAAAGTTAAATGGAATAAAAATCATCACTATAAAATTATGTTGATATATGAGTTAAGTTAGGGTAAGTGGTTTAGAGCAAGGTAAGTGGATTAGGATAAGTGGATTAGGTTTATAAACATTAAATTAGAGTAAGCATAAAATATTATTAACACCAACCAGCAAACCCGGGGCAACGCCCGAGCATACTTGCTGTTAGATATTTGCTATCTTTAAAAACACTATTAGGCCACAGGAAAATAATTAATTATATAAAAACATTTGTAAAAAAATAATATGGTATTGAATACTATTTATAATCCTTATTATATTATAAAAATGCTAATATATATTTTTATATTTTGCTTCTATGAGAAATCGAATAATATGATAACTTTTACTAAACTCTAGCTAATCATTACATGTGTTCATGGTCTTCAGGTAATAAAGGTTCATTTTCTTGTACACTTGGTGAAGGTACGGTGAAACAAGGTGGAGGTCTTATAACATTATTAAATATAAATGTTCCGAGTACAAGAATAACAAATCCTATGTGTAGAAATAATAATTAAGTATTAATATAAAAGTTGTGTGATTACTTAATATATATTTACCAGTTACTTGAAACCAAGAGAAGCTTTCCCAACCAAGAAAAAGTGAAACTATCCAGACTAATACAATACGAGAAGTATCGATAGTAGACCTAGCAGTTGCGCTTAATGTCCTAGTGACTGATAATCCAAAAAAATTGAAAAATGCAATGGAGAAGCAAATAGCGATCCCTGTAATCCAAATTTGTCTAAAAGAGAGTATCTGATTCAATCCTGTTGAAATATCAAAATATCCACCAGGATGATGTATTCCTATTGCAAAATGTAAAATTATGGCACCGACTCCAACTGTTAAGAGTCCAAACGTTCCTTCAAGTCCGACCGCACGTAAAGGTTTAACATGATATCTTTCCATAATTTTCTCTTCGATAACAAATTGACTTGCTGTAAAAATCTGAGCAAATATAACAAAGAATACTCCGATAGAAGCTTCTAGCGCTGTATCGCCCTTGCTAGTGTGGGCACTGTTTGAATCCAAAGTATCAATTAACGAATCAGATTTTTTTTCGGCTGGTGGAAAGAGAATACTACTCATGCCAACTATTGAGACACCCAAAACTACGAGAAAAAGAGAAAACCAATGGTACGCATAGAGACGGCGACGAAGGAATAATACAGAGAAACTACCAGTAAATAAAACAACTGCTCCGCGAAGCATTTGATAAACTGAGGCAGTAGTATAGATCAATCCAACATTCATAAGCTAAAATGTGTATTATATATTTCAAAACGATGTGAAAAAATCTTTAAAACAGCGCGATGCTTCGTTCGTTGACTTCTGTTTAATAATTAAACTCATTCAGACGAATTATTTTGAAATAAAAAACTTAATACATACTGTAGTGCCACAAATGTCGCATAGGGTTGGTAACCAAAACAAATATACGAGCCTTCCAGTCAATTCTTTTCCTTCAACTTCAGCGTCAGCATTTTCATTCTCTTCAATGACAGTAATTCTCTCTGAATTAGCTGTTAAGGTGCCATCAACAGCTAAAGGGGCATATCTTCTAGCTTGATGGTATTCCCAGATCAAAATTGCATAAACTAATACATAACACAGAGATTCTCCAACGAACATATTAAAAGTTTGCCATATAGGCTGCTCATAATATTTTGCATTATTCGGATCATCGCAGTCTTCAACGCATGTCATGTCTTGGTATTTGTTAAAAATGGTGTTGCAAACACCACTTATTAACATACCAGTTGTTAAAAGTAACGTTCTTGTTCCCATCTTCAAAGAAATTCGGGTGGAGAAAAATTATGATAAAATCGACAATCTGATTTACATTACTTATAATGGAATTGCGGCTATTTATATATTCACATTTTTTTTTTTTGTAAAAATTTTAAATTTTAAGTCGTAACAATATAAAATTCCTATTTCATGGCAGCAAACACAGTAGTCTCATCCAAACTTCAACAGTTTATTAATCACCCTGCAGGTATTTCTTTTTCGTTTAAGAATTATTTTACAAATGTTAAATAGAACTAACTAAACCTTTTTTTAAGGTCCAAAAACTGTTCATTTTTGGGCACCGGTAATGAAATGGGTAATTTTCTATTATATTAAACTAGAATTCCTTTATAAATGATGCTAATATACTTTTATCTTGTATGATTATTATAGGGATTAGTTATCGCTGGTTTAAGCGATCTCAAACGTCCCCCAGAATCATTATCAGTATCTCAAAATGTTGGTATGTTTACCTATTTAAATAACTTTAAATGAAGTTTGGAATCAAATAATTTTGGTATTTATTATTCTCTTTGATTAAAAGCTCTTACAGCAACGGGGTTGATCTGGTCACGATATTCTACACAAATCATCCCTGTAAATTATACTTTACTGTCTGTGAATTTGTTTGTAGCTGGAACTGGGTTAACTCAAATGTACAGGATATGGAAGTTAGTATATATAAATGATATAAATACGTTTTACAACATATTTTAACATGGTTCTTAAATTTTGCAGTTATCGTCGGTCATTAAAATCATCAACTGTAGCTTCTAATGAACCTGTAGTAACAAATAAGACTTCAACTTCTTCATAAATAATAATATAATTATAGGTTTATTAGTGTTTCATAAAAATTTCAATAAATAATCTAGGAAAAAGTCCCATAACGTATTTATCTATTTTTTAGGTTAAAATTAACATAATCATGAAGTAATTTTAATTTTTTGAAGTATTGGTTTTAACCCACGAAATAATCTAGAAGAATGATTATTATTAGATTCAAAGGAAATATCTTTGCGTTCAGTATGAACAATCCTATTCACGACATCCTCAAGAGAATCATAAGATTCAGGATCACGAAGAAATCGAGCCACTAAAGAATATTTCCACATATTTTGCTTTTTCACATTTTTTCCTTCTAACGCTGCTTCAAATTTACTTCTTATTGAAAAATCTCCTTTGGTATCTAATATATGCTTAATCATTTCTCTTGTTTCTTGATCATTTCTATCGTATTCTGATAATATCCATTTAAGAACTTTTGATGAATATCGGTAATATTTTGTAATATTGTATTCGGAAAGAATTTGGTTTAAAAGGTTAAACCGAGAAGCAAATATTTGGTTTCGTGATTCTTCTGGAATAAAGTTTGATGTTGTACCGGAAACTAACCAAGAAGCACAAACTTTAACATACTCTATTCTTAAGCTAAAAACTACACCCTCCGGAGAACACTCATCATCTTTCTCGGAATTTTGCTGGTCATCTGGTATACTGCAAGAAAGTTTAGTAGTTATATGACACTTTAATACTATATCTTTATCTCCCAAACAAGATACAACAGTTCCTTCTTCTAAAGAAGGCTCATCATCTAATTGATATACTTTTCGTACAGACTCTATATAATGTTTATGAAACTTTAATTTAGCAAGTCTTAAAACTTTTTGAGCCTGTGGATCAGAATTCCTCTTTATCGGAATTCCAAATGTTGGATCCGATGGTGAATATTTGCTTAATGTCGTATTCACATCTCTCCATTCTCCAAACAATATCCTGATCTCTCGCAAATGTTTTGAATAACAAAAAGTAGGTTTTATTTCTTTCCTATTAAGAGAGGGCTTGAATGTGAAAATGTTCGATGAAGGATCATAGCTTGCGAAATCAAGGTCATAACAAAGCTTTGGATTCTTTGATGTACCAGCCCGAAGGTGGACTTGTGAACCAGAGGAAGTAATATGTTCGACTATAGCATGGTCACATAAACTATACCATTCCTTATTTACTCGCTTGAATGAATATATTTCTTTTAATGGAAGTAATGCAAGAGCATGTTGAAAGATTTCAATTGGAAGTGTTATACTATTGCTTTTTGAAACAGGGGCTCGTTCCATCATCTACTGGAAGAAAAATGTGGTAATGTGATTAGATTAAATAGTACAATCTTATGTGGTTACACAGTTTTAATAACTTTTAATAGGCCATTTTTTTGTCTTTTTTCTTTTTCCCAAGTTTTAAATTTGTTTGAACAATAAAAAAAAAATGACAAATTATATTGCCAAAGGCAAGCATTCTAAAGCCTTCGAATTTATCACTGTGTGGTTCTTTTTGCAATTATTTTAACTTTTTTATAATAATTCAGTCTAATTGTCATTTTTTGCATAGACGGAGCAATTAGTGACCAAAGATCTATTAAATATTATCTTTGGTCTATATACTTTTTCATTTATAACTTCTTTTATAGTTTAATTTCAGTAAGTATTAATTAGAAATTCTTTTAATGTATAAGTTTAATCATTGAAACTTAATGGGAATAATTAATAAAATTAGCCGTCAGCAGCCGAAAATTTAAGAAACGGTGGGCGTAGCTCTTCAGGAATAATTTATAAACGGGAAGGTAAATTCTATATTTCTGACAAGTTTTATTCTTTGAATTTTATTTAAACTTTGGAATTTTTTTTTTTTAAAAAAAAAAAAGAGAAATATGTTTATGGCAAAACTTGTGGATGTGGTTGATTACCTTCCTTCCTTCCTTCATTCCTTTCTTACTTCTTTCCTTTTTCTTTGATATTTGAGCCGAAGACATTTATCTTTGCATTTGTATTATGAAATAATAAACTTAATAAATCATCTTTTTTCAATCTTATCATGTGATTAACAATTAAAAAATTTTTCAAACCATTCGAGTAATTTGTTTTCGTTAAAAAAACCATTTAAGGTCAGGTATGATTTTTTGTCCGATAATACATATCTTCTTTTTTGTTTATAACTGACATTGTTAAACAAACCACCAGAGAATTAAAACGATTTTCCATGGAAAATGCTGCATACTTGAGTTCTACGCGTGGCTTAAGTGTTCAAATAAAGACCGAAAATTTACGAAAATTACCGATCTTATCATATAAAAATGATGCGATATGTACATTGAAATACACGAACTCTTCGCTTGAAGCAAATCGAGAGGTACATGAAAACAAGTTAAAATTGTTTTTAATTATTTGTATCTTACATTTCTTTTTAATTATACACATTTATAACTTGTATTCAATTTGCACAAAATTGATGAAAGATCTAACACATTAGGATTTGGTTGTGAATGGTTTTTCAATTGTTCTAAAAAGTATTTTAGAAGACAAAATGTAGTCAAATTTGGATGTAATATACGAGGAGATGGGATTAAACTTTTAAAAGATTATGAAATTTAGAGCAGAAGTCTTGTGGAATTAAGTAATTTATGTGTACAAGTCATTTTTACTTCGACTTCCACGAAAATATTGCGTTGTCTAAAATGGTTGAAGTGTTGGTAAGTAAATACTCAAATAAATAACAGTTTTATTTTTTTAACAATTTTTGCATCCTTTTAGTTTCAACGTGAATCCTTGAGTAATTGGGATGCTTATGATCTTAATGAATACAGATTGAATATGCTGTAACTGATGCCTATGTACAGTATGTATAAATTATATACAGACATTTAACATAAATAATTTTAACGATACTAATTATTAATAGTTATAAGGCTAGCTTTATTCTCCAGGAAAACGAATACAAAATAATATTAAATGATATTGAAGAAAAATTAAAGTTAGAACTGCGACAAAGAAATTAAATGAATATTGTGCCGATTTTAGTTTAATTAAGCAAAAAAGTGACGTAGAAAAATAAATCTTGGAATTGAACAAGTCATTATAAATAACTTATTCGAGAGCTGGCAAATTTTTATTTACAAATTCTTTTTTTAATCTTCTAGGTTATCCGTCAAGATTATGACAGATTATCACAAGATGATTCATATTCTAATATACGTATTTCGATTCACATTCAAATTGTAGGTTATGATAGGGAATTAAGAGAAGCAAAAGGAAATATGTTGTTCACGTGATCAGTTATGTAATAATTCTAAAATTGGAAATAAAATCATGACAGATATAACCTCCGCCAAAAATACTTTATCACTTCACTAAATTCCATCCGTCCTCAAAAAAAAACCTTCAATTCAACAGGAAAGCTCATAAAATAGCGTAAAAAAAAAAGTTTTATACTCGATTTCCCAAATTTCTATTACTTTTTTTTCGAAGTTTTTAACCGTAGTTTTTTATGTCCGAGATCCAAAATCTTCAAACTTACGGTATGATACAAAAAAGCTGTCGAATAAATTTTTATTGTTTTATTAATCCGTTTTTTTTGGTCAACAGACCCTTTCGCTGATACCGGTGAAGAAGAAGCAGGACAACCCCAAGGGTATATTCGTATCCTTTTTTATGTCGGAGAATAAAAGGTCATCATTTACAGATGACCGGTCAAAATATATAAATAGCTCTATTTTTGAGTTATTTTGAAATCAAATTTGTTTCATTCTTTTATTCCTTAACTTCTTTGATATTAAAGATATTCGTATACAACAGAGAAACGGCAGAAAGACTTTGACTACTGTTCAAGGTTTACCTAGTGAATATGATCAAAAGAAATTGTTAAAAGCTTTCAAAAAGGTCGGGATTGATAAAAATAAGATAATATTGTTAGCATTAAAATTAATTTTTGTTTAATTTTTATAGGAATTCGCTTGTAATGGTACACTTGTGCAAGATGAGGAGCTTGGACAAATAATCCAACTTCAAGGTGACCAACGTCTCAAAGTCCAAAACTTTCTTGGGGACAACGGCATCGACAAAAATATCATCAAGATTCACGGTTTCTAGACCTTTTGGTATATAGAAATCATGGTCGCTCCGATATTTTTAAGAATTGAAGTAAAAGTATTTTATAGAAAGAATGTCCTATAATTGGGCTGAGCGAATTTGTTTTATAAATTTTTTTGAGGGACAGAGTTTGTAGTATTATTTATTCCTTCTTTATTTACTTTTTAGTTTAGGGGTTAATAGGCAATGTTTTAAAAGAATAGTAAATCTTTTTTTTTGCAATGATCAATCTTTTCCTTAAATAAAATACAATTATCAAAAAAGTATTATAAGTTATAATCAATGTATGAATTTATTTTAATTCATTTTACAGCTGTATAATAAACTAAAAAGTTATCTTAAAACAAAAGAAGTCTTAGATGTAAGTACTTTCATAATAATATATGTTGAAATTTCAAATAACAAACTCATATTGCTTTATAACAATAGACTTACTCATTAGAGAAATCAAATCTATTTATGTTGGTTCTATTTAAATAAAATTATTTTTAACCAATAAAATATATCAAAAAAAACCACCAAGATAATTAAGGAAAAAATTATCTTCTAAATATAAATTTTATTATTCATTAACTAGATATAATGATTAATACGAATAATTACTTAATCTATATATATAACATGCTCAAAATCTTTACCCAGCCTCATAAACACGAAATGTATAATATTTTGCAATGAAACCTTGAGGCCAAAATTAAATCAAATGATCTTATTCACCACCCCACTTGCGAATGGTTACATGAGTGGTATAAAACAGAGAAAATACACCAAACGTTAATACAAATATGTCTAACATTTTAGCACCGAAAGTACGAGCCACTTTATAATGGAAAAGAGGAGGATATATAAAACATAATGGTACACTAAAAAAATATAAAAACGATAATTATAGATATAAGTCACTAATAGAAAGATTTTAAGTACTACAGAAATATTACTCACCATGCAAACGAGCCTATCAATGAAACAAATTTGTCCAAATCACTGGCACCGCCCCAAGCAATTAAAGCACATGCAATTACCGTTAAGATACGGAAAATGTTCTTTTGCCATTTAACATAAAGGTCGTTTTTACCACTTTTTACAAATAAACCTTGTTCCATAATTCTAATCGCCGGGAATAATTGAAGCGGAATTGATAATAGAATGGCTAAAGCATATAGTAACTGAACGGTCTGAACAAGTGGATCCCCACTTGGTAGATTGATAATCACTACTGTTTTTATTTCACTGCCAAAAGTAGCATAAGATAAAGCTCCAATTGATGTGAAAAGAACACTAATAAAAATCATCACTCCTGTTAACACCTTAGGAAATTTCTCAGGTTCTTTCATAGATTCAGTAATGGGAATAATCTAAGTTATATAGAACATTATATTAATAATCGATTACATAAATACTAAAAAAAAAGGTCGACACATAACATACTGACCAATCCAATTCCCTCGAAAGTGAACACAGCCGTACCAATAAATAGCGCAAAGTCATCTGGATTAAATGCAGCAATATCACTTACTCCCTCTTTTACCAATTGATTTATATCAAAATAATATAAATATAAAAGACCAAACATAATAAAAGCATCTGCGATCAATGCCGTGAAAGAAAGTTTCGATATGCGCCGAATCATTGCGAGTGGTACGTAAACAAATATTTGTAACATAATATATACATATAAGGGTATTCGGATACCAAAAACTTGTTCCGCGACTGATTCCAGATTTTCAGCGACGAATATCATATAAGCACATACAAATCCAATCTGTGGTTAAATTATACATTAACAAATTATTACTTAAATGTTAGCTTATACAAATACAATACCTGAGAAATAGTGATAGAAAATAACACTGCAGATCTCATCCAACTTCCATATAAAGCATCACCAATGTCTATTAAAAAATTAATATAAACGTTAACATATAACTAAGCTACATATCAATTATATATTTAAATTATTACGTACCACCAAAACTGTATGGATAATGTGTTCGCGTCCGTACCAGCATCAGGAAAGAACATAAAGATATCAGAGCTATAAAAACCAAAAATATAGAAGAAAAGGCCATACCTCCGTTATAAAATCTGGTAACAATATAATAAAAATTAGAACAATATTTTGTTCAAAATTAAGTTGAATTTGTCAATCCGATAATTAAGATAAAGAACCAAATTATTACATAATAAATTAAAACCTACGCTTTTGGCAAGAACATAACACCAGTACCGACAAAAGATTTCAAAAGCAAAAATACAGCTTTAGAAGGAGAGGCAACGCCATCAGTAGTATTCCTTTCCCTTGGAAGCAAAGGAGCAGATTCCAAAGCAACATAATCTTCATCATCTTCTTCATCTTCATCATCTTCATCATCAGACAAATCTTCACCAGCAAAATGACCATACATTGCCAAAAAATCAATGAAACTTCTAATCATATTTGGTGGCTCCTTCCCTGCTTTTCTTGCTTTCATTATAACATGATGACGACGGAAACCTCCTGGCACTCTAATATTAGATGTTTCTGGATCAATAGGTCGTGGTAAATATAAAGAACGGGAACGCGTACGTTTCATAGGAGCATTTTCTACTTCTGCATGCCACTTGTAAACTTCATGAGTTGCATCACCTCCTGGTAATTTATAAGGGGTAGAATGAAGAGCATGATTATCCGCTAGATTTACATCGGAGCTGTCAGCTTCGGTAACAAGGTGCTTTTTCACAATTTCAGCTTTTTTTTGTTGAGGAATATCTAAAGTTGAATTTTCCAAAATTGGATTTGATCCAAAAGAACTTGCAGCAGGAAATTTCCCTGAAGTGCTTAGAAAGTTATCGTGTGTATTATGTATGCTAGAAAGAGGTTGGGACTTTGAGAGTTGCGAGAACGATTGAGCTAACGGAGGAGAAGTCACAAGACGATTTATAGCATTTTGACGGCTTCCAACTTCACTACGGCTCGGAGACCCGACTTTTTTTCCACGTTTGATTTCTACAGGCTCAGACGCTGGAGAAACCATATTTAATAGTTTTGTTCAAGAATCTAATTCTAAAATTTGAGAGAAATATTGTTTATAAAACTTATAGTAAGATGATTATTTATAAAAGAACCTTTTTATATTATCTAGAAGTTAAATGTATAATATCCAGGAATAGAAAAATGTCTTTAAAAGTATATATATATGATCATGGGGCCGCATCAGTTGAAGTGTCACGCGCGTGATTATTGAATTGTTGGATTAATTCTAGCCCAAAGAAAATTTATATAATATATTCAATATCTAAGATTACAATGCAATATATAGAAGTTAATAACAAACAAATTCATATGTTACACTTGATTATTTCCTGTTTTACCATCCTGTTGCTTTAGGCTGAGAAATGTTGCCACGCATAAAGTGTCAGCCTCAAATCATATTCTACTTCTGCATATGTTCTATAATGGACTAGATAATATGTATAAATATATGATTCGTCCTCGCTCTTTAGTACCAAATCTATTCAATTGATCCGTGACTTCCCGCTATCATTCGTCAATCATGAATTTAGCCTAGTTTTAGCCAATGATGAATATTCATTGTTGTAAAGATCCGAGCAAAGTCTTAAAATTAAAATTGCAAGTTCGTAATAATTATAAAGTTACCGACTTTTTGAGAAATGGCTTTCTCGAAACCCATTTTATTATTTTCCTTACCGACCTCGGAAAGCCATCCTTCGAATTTCACTTGATATGTCAATACTCGGAATAATAGTTGCCCGAATTTCCATCCTAAGTTGCACAGTTTTCTCACGGATCCTTCTTAAAATAATGGGTAAGTTCCGGTTAAATAGACAAATACATTATTGACAATGAAACAGGGTTCCATAAGATATCAGATATTGGGTACCATATTCTCATACCTTTTAAGGTGGTAAAAAACCTGATTTCATAATAACTATTTGTAATTGTTAAAGAAAATATCATTTACAATTATAATATTTCTATGGTTTAATAAAAAAAATTACGATCACATTGAAATTCTATTGCTTTTCCAATATTGGATAAAATATAAGGGGGATTGTTTGAAACATATTAGGTAATTAATTCGGTGAAAATCCATTTTTTGTAAAATGAATAGGGATCATCTGACGTATTTAATTTTTAAGCCCATTGGATATATTAATATGTCTAATTAAACCGTTTGTAAAGATGTCTTAATATGTATAGATACATAAGAATTTATACAGTTTATATTAAATTTGCAAATTTAAATAATTTACATAATTATATTTTTATCAATACATTTGAAATAAGCCATTTTCTGTAATTAAAAAGAAGTGCCATAATTATACATGTTGCCCAAATTATTTTGGGATGCTATAATTATAATTTGGGATGTCGTAATTCATTCAGTTTACCGTATAGCGCTGCATATAGTACCCCCGGTACTATTCAAAAAAGCCAGCCTAGATTGAATAGTACCCGGGGG
>JADRCO010002769.1:0-12323 GCA_021464525.1 Rhizophagus sp. LPA8_4_AMF
TTTTTTTCGTTCCTTTTTATTCTCTTTTATTTTTTTCATTCCTTTCCTCCTTTTTTCTTTGTATTTCTTTCGTCCCTCTTTGTCAGTGAAATGAACCAGACCCATGTATAATCAGCAACTATGATAAAGATAATGTAAAAATGTTATTAAATAGTAAACATATTTTATTATAAAATATATAAATTTCCAAAAATAATGATTAAAAGGAAAATTGAAAACTAAAATGAAATTATTATTATTAGAACGAGTAGAGTAAATAGTGCATAACGTATTTCAGTTTTTTTTTGATCAAAATTTTATTTATTTTTTATTTTACTTTTATTTTTATATCTAGGCGAAACTCAAACAATAGTTCATGTAAACTATAAATAGATATATAAACCAGAATATAATACTATAGTAAGGCTGCCCAAAAATAACCGTTTACCGATTTATAATTAGAAAAATAAAGGAAATTGTTGTATTCCTACACGGAATTCAGGAACTGGCACATTGGGAACGAAAAAATATTCTTTCGGAACTGGGGATCTGAGTTGAGTTATGAGTTACCTTACTCATAGGGTCGGATCAGTCTTCCGAAAGATAATATTTATCAAGTGGAGTCCATTTATCCTTTTTTTGGGGGACCATTTATACTAGTAGATAATAAAATTTTATGATTTCTGTAGAACGCATTCATAAATGATGTTAGTTGTCACAGTTTCGTATTTGTAGAGCGATGCCACTCTTTGACTTTTATTGCCTTACTCCTTACCAAACTTACGTATTTTGTATCTCCATCTTTTGACAACTTTATGTTGTGTATTTGAATAGTGTGCCTGAGTAATCACAAGTTAGTGAAGAAAAATTAAAACACAAAAGGATTAGTATGGTGGCAAATCATATAAACCCTATGAGAAAGTACTATCACGCAAGAGAGCAAGGTGCATAGAGGTACCTTATACAATCACATGCTATAGTTGTGTCATTAATAAATAAATGAAATATTTGCACTAGAAACTATAAATCAAATAAAAATAAATCTAAATCTAATAAATAAATGAAATATTTTCACTAGATACTCTAAATTCAATATATAAATGAAATCTATAATAAAAACTATAATAATAAATAAATCTAATCCAATAAATGAATGGAATCTACAGTAAAAAATATATAAAAATAACTATTGAACACTTGCCACATTGTTCATAACTAAAACAACTATAGAACCTCAGTTTCTCTCAGGCTACAGCTGGTCATTAGCGAAATATAATTTCGCCTAGCAAAAAGAGCCATGTACACATGAATTCCTTTCTCTTGTAAGAACATAAAATGATACTTACCACAATGACCGAGTATTCAAATCAAAATTACAAGACAACTGCGTGAATCAAAGGTGTTTCAGTTTCACCTCCTTGTCTTGTATTGTAATTCATCTCTTCTAATAATGGTTCTCACTTCAGGAACCATACAAATGAACAGTTCCTCCGAAGTGTGTGAGAGAGGAACAGGGGGTCGTATTAACACAGCAAAACAAAATAAAAATAAAAAGTTAATATAAAATAAAAATTTTTTTAAATAAATAGAAGGGTAAAATACTGCGAAGTGAAATAAAATAATTAAAGGTAAGTTTATTTGATTACTTCTCTGGAAATGACAAAAGAAAAGGAACGAAAAGAGTAAGAAATATAACTGCGAGTTTAAAAATTTTTGGAGAGGCTTTTTATATAAATATTAGTCAGAGTGCAAAAATTATGTCATAATCAAGAGTATAAAAAATTTTGTTAGAGATGACTCATGATTACTGATATTATTGATCTTGTGATTTATAATATTTTAGGTCCGCTTATAAATCGTAGGTCACTGGTCACTTTCACGTGTCAGTGCGACGGTTACAAAAAAAAGTTACATGAGGCGTCTGAAATGCGATTTGAATCTGTGGAAATTATTCGTTGATGTCCTTAATTAATATGTTTATATTTATTTTTACGTTTAAAGCTTATATAAAATAAATAATTATCTAAATACATAGTGCTCATATTGGAAAATAATATTAAGTTTGACATTCCAAAATATCAAAATTCAAATAAGGATTCATTTACTTTTACGCTTAAAAAAGCATTGAGTTTGCATCACTTTATTCATCTTAATTTTCTTATCAATTCTCGATCTTATTATCGTAACTGGATTGGCAACTCTTTCTGGGAACTTATCGAAAGAACATATTACAAGCGCCAATGCTCAAGAACTCGTTGAAACTTCAACTCACTTTGTATGATGGTCTTCCTTTTGCAACATGTTTCAATTGTTCCTGAATATCTTGCGACTTAACCATCTACTTCAAATATGTAATAACTTGGTATGATAGTCTGATAAGCCGTTGATGTATCTCCAATTTCAAAGATATACTTTAGCTAAACTTATGTGAAAGACAAGATCAGCTAATTTAATCATATTTTTATGAACTACTATCATACTATTAGAAGTCTAATTTTACATGAGACTGCATTAACAATTTGAATCGCAAAACGTAAAATTAATATACCAATCTAATCTATCAAAATTATTTTTCTTAATGTACTATTATCAGAAAATAAATAAAATTTGAATCAACGTTACTTTTATTATATAAAAGAAAAAATAAATATTTTAGCACATCTTTTAAAATCAATACATATTTTATTTATTTATTTTTAAGACAACACGCACTTCTTTATTAATTATGTACAACAATAAATACATAGAAATACCTAGAAGAAACAACTACTGAAGTTTCGGTTCACCGGCTCGCACAGTATTCAAATTATCAAATACTGGTGTAGTTATAATAAAACCAACTAAATCAACTACTATCATTAACTTTGAATTTCCAAAAGTTGCCCAGCGTGCATATCTAAGCAAAGGAAAACTAAAAAAAGACAACCCACAACTACCAACTATCTTACCACGCAGTGCTTCAGTGATCCTACTAAAAAGGTGAATCAAAGCACAACTCTAAAATCCTCCCCTCGCGCCAGGACACAGAACCTATCAAGAAAATTCCCATTACTCACCATACAAAATGCAATGACAAGTAGCCTATTTCTCGAACATCGAACGCCAACAAATCCACGTGACAGAAAATTGACTCGAAGCGCAGCAGTTCTTGGCGGATAGATTTTCTGAGTAACCTTAATGTTAGCCTGGAATGAAAAAAAAATGTCATTCAAATATTTCAAGTAAACTAGCAAAAAAATGCATCCGTTATACATTTTTTTTATTTATTAAAAAATTTTTTATTATAAGGTCACGAGATATGATACGTACTAAGTATTCTAGGTATTTTGTTTTTTTTCGGGCCATTTTATCGCACATTATCTGTCACGTGGTTAATTTCATAATTCTGGCCGAAATCAATAATGCGGCCAAGTAATGGAATTTTTTGTGATGATACCAGGGTAAATTTCCAAATACACCGTACCGTGTAAGCAATAATGCTACTTCAGCCAAGATCTTTTATTAAGGTCTATCAATTTCTTATTAGACTAGCTTTTCTTGTTAATATAAATACTTTTTTGTAGAAAATTAAAAAAAATGTAACATTAAATATAAATCAACGGTTGCTTGGGATCTAGCTTGATCTCTAAGAACTTTTTTATGATAAAGGTATATATAAATTAAAAGTTGCACAACAAAAGAACAAGCTAAAGAGGCCTCTTTGTATATTATTAACAAAATTTCAACCAGGAAAAAATTTGAGATTTAATGTTTGAGAATGGTATGCTATAAATTAACGTTAAGTTTTCTTTAAACTACTGATAGACTTTTTCGCTTATCCTTTTAAATACCTAAACATCACCCATAAAAATATCAATAAGGAAAAACACAAACGAAAAAGGGAAATATCTGTTTTGTTTATGTATGGAAATAAATTAATTATATATTTTATTATAATTTTAGAGTTTCATTTTATAGAATATGGATATTTATTTAGAGATTTAATTCTAATTAATTTATTCGTTACAAATTTAACTCGAAAAAAAAAAATCAATAAATTAGCGCGTAAAAATAATTAAATTCTCAAAAAAAAAAAAAAAAAAAAAAATATTTTTCTTAAACGCGAGGCACAGTAAGTTATCATTTATGAAATGTTCAAGGTGTAATGATTGGTACTACCATAATCAGCGGCTAATTGTAAGATTTAATAATTTCTTTGAGGTCAATTCTAAGTTCTGTACTTATTCTTTTAAAGCACATGAATATCGATATTGAGCATTTACAATAAAATCATCAAGCAGCTTCTTTATACAATGTTAAAGCAGCCTTTTTATCTTTTTGAACGAATATTCCTTCCCATAAGTAGTAACCCATCCAATAATTTCCCCAAGTATTTTAATTACTTTAATTTTCAATTTCAAAAGACATTTTATTAACAACTTTGTTATTATCTTCATCAAGGGATTTAATCAAAGTATCTAGATCAATAAATAATTTTGAAATGCTCATACGAACATCAGGGTCATGGCTCCAGGCTTTTAAAAAGAGTATTTTTATTTAGTTTATGATAAAAAAAAATATTAATAAAATAAATGAAAGCAATAAATAATAAATTTCAAATAAATATCTACCTTTTTTAATGATTTTTTCTATACTTTTTTGAAAACTAACCATTATAGATGAATTATTATCAAATTGAAACTTTTCTCTTCCACCACTCGTTAAATAATCTAACATTACTGAAAAATCTATATCTTCATAAGGACGTCTTTCAAAAATTAATTCCCATAATAACATTCCAATACTATATATAAAATAATTACAATATTTTTTTTGAATTAATTAAATAAATAATTAACAATTCTACTATAATTTAAGTAAAATAAATTACCTATAAATTTCACATTTTTGATTATATGACTTCATATCTAGAATTATTTCAGGGGCACGCCAACGAATATCTTCAAATTTAGAACTTAAAGATCTATTCGGACTTGAAAATTTTAGTTTTGCTATGTTTTCTACCGTTACCTTTATATTAAAATATATATAAAAATTAACTAGATGATCCTTCATCACGTTATTTAGAAAGATTGAATGATAATATTTATGCATACCAATACATTTCTACACTGCAATTCTTTGTGATAAATGCCTGAAACACGTTATAATTATTACAGAAATAAAGATCTTTTTAATGAAATGTAACGGTCGAAATATAAGGGTTACAAAAATCCCCTCCTACCTAGTGCGTTTAAATATGCGATAGCACGACAAACATCTAGCATATAAGCTAACTATGAAAATATAAAAATGAATGCGGGTGTTAATTTTACGATCAAAAATCGAAAAAAATATTGAGAAAAATAATTAATATTAACAAACCTTTAATTTCAAAGTAATTCCGACTCTAAGGTATATATTTCTTAAATTTCCAAATTCAGCCCATTCTAAAACCATAACTGGGAAATCATCTAATTCCGCAAATCCATAAAATTGAATAATATTTGGAGATTGAGAAGCTTTCATATAAGTGGCTAAATTATGATGATATGGTAAGGACTCATATTTGTAGGCTTTAATACAAGCTACTTCGTTAGTATTCAAGTACATTTTTCTTATAAATCGACCGCGTATATCATCATCTTTTATTATTCTCGGTTCGATTAATTTACTATCATCTAAATTTTTCATTTCGACATTTTTATGATTTGCTATCATTGGTCTTATATTTAGAACCTCTTCGTAAATATTACTTGTTTTAAGATTATTTTCTACACTATCAAATTCTTCGAAAAACTGCCCAAAAAAAGAAATTTTTTTATTAGTATAAATACCGAAATAATGTATCATTACAAAAAAAATACCTCATTAATCTCAGATAAATCATCTTTCAAATTTTCATGATCAATCTTTCGTTGTTGTTTATTAGTAATAGCCATAGTAAAATTTAAGTCCATCATCGCGTTATCATATTCAGTAATAAGAATTTCAAATCTTTCCTTAATATTTTTAACTTTTAAAAACTTTTTAATTTCATGTAATTGTGAAATTTTTTCTGCAAAAATTTTAATTTCAGTTAAAATTTTAATTAACCTTTCAAATGATTTATACCATGTAAAATTTTTAAAATTTTTTATATTCTCTTTTCTTCTACGGATTAATTGATCTATAACAAATTCTGCTAATTTCGCTCTATCTAATAATGAATTACAAATTTTTTTATTATATTGTGATAATTGATATATATGAAATATTATCGTAATTGATATAGCAGCTTCTTTAAATAATGGTATAAAAGGTTTCATAAATTCTTCTACAATAATATCAAATATTTTTATAAAACTTAAATTTAATGAAACTTCATGATTTTTTGTTAGATATTTTAAATTCACATAAATAGTATTATCTCTAGTTTTTATATTTTCCATGTCTTTTCTCTTCGATTTTGTAATTTAGAAAAAAAAAAAAAATTTAAAGGTAATGGCGAAAAAAAAATATATCATAATTGAATTCCGGATTTTCATTTTATTAACATAAATAGAAAATGGAACAAAAAAAGAACAAACAAATTTGGTTAAATTATAAACGGAATTTTTTTTCCAGTAAAAATGATCGTCGCCAATGAATGCAAAATAAATGTTAAATCCCGTGATAACGTAATTTCCTTCCGATCATGACTTTTATTTAATTTCCTTTTTCGATTCATATCTTTTTTTTTTTCTTTTATAATCTCGGAGGGATTAAATTTGTAAAATAAAATAAAAAATATTATTATATTTCTTAATTTTTTCCTCGGATTATCAATTTCACGAAAGTCACATGATTGTACGCAGTCGAGTCGTATCGGGTGATGTTTGAACACGACTCAACCCTATTATCAGTTATATAATATCTAAACTCGATCGTGCGAGACAATGGGTCGGGTCAATTATCGCCATTTTCGGAAATACTTAAAAAATTGTGAAATGTGGATATAAACAAATCTGTCAGCTGATTTTGCACGTGCACCAATCATTTTGTTCAGAAAATGCACGGAACAATTCACAAAATTCACAAAATCAGATAAATTAGAAAATTTATTTGAAGAGTTCATCGCATTTAACAAGCTATATATTTTCAAACTTTTTCTTAGATCATGTTCACATATTGTATTTTTGAAAACGATGATAACCCGGAACATCAATGTCAATCATCTGATATTCCACAACAATAGAACAGTAATTGATAAATGAAAATTGCAATGCTGGTCATGTTTTGAATATCAGTTCTTTTACAGAGAAATAATTAGGGATGCAAATTATTCGCATCAGTTCGGCATGTTTTATTCCCTGAAGTTGCTAAATTATGTGATATGAATCATATCTGTTAATGAAATAATTTCCGGGGACAAGTAGTGAGATACAGTACATATATAATGATTAATTTCAAATCATAAACCCATTCCTTTTAAATTAAGTCTAGGCTTGGGGCTGCAACCTGTTTCCCATTTACCTGGGTACGACACGGGTATATTCGGATATAGTACATGAGTATCCGGTATCACAAATGGATACAAATGGTAGTTAATATTAGCCAAAAATAAAATTTGAACAAGCCTAACTCTAGTCGAAATTAATTTGGCTGGAATCTGGTTAAATTATTAATTCCAATCAGAACCGTTGTACCATCACACATAATGACATAATCGATTGATGCTGTGAAAACATTTAAATAAATATTATAAATATTGCTAAAGTTACTAGTAATATATATATATACGTCATTATACGTCGAAACATTCATATTAAGGTTAGTACGAAATATTGATTTGGTAATAACTATTATTTATTTATTATCAGAATAAGGAATAAATAATACATTTTAAACGCAAATTTTATACGATAAAAAAAAAAATATAGATTCAATTTATATTATTTTTATTGCTTTTCATTCTTTGAGAGGACCAAACCGATCTGAATTATCAATATATTTGTAGAATTTTAAATTTCACTATAGTAAATGTAGACAAGCAACATTAATAATATACTAAAGAAAATTTTTTTCATCCATAAACAAGAAATATACTGTATCTTGTTAGACTGAAAGTTTTAAACCCTATGAAAAAGGATCATGTCAATCAAAATTTGGCAGTAAAAATGTAGATACGTAGTAACAAAGAAATTATACCAAATTAGTACGGATTGAAAAAAGAACCATTAAACAGTTGGCTTGCAAACGGATCGTCCGTAATTTGCGAAGGTAATCGTGCGATTAGATCTAATATGTCAATGTTATTATTCGAAGCACGTCTTCGATATGAGGTTATACGTCGAATTTGTCGTCTATTTCTTCTATTAATTCTTCTTTGATGACGATTTATGTTATTTAACGACATTTTTTTTACGTACAATCAAGAAATTGTTCAAAAAATAAAGAGGAAAAGGAAATTGGATCATTTGAACTGAGAGAGTATTTATATACAAACTGCTGCAAGATTTCTCTCCTATCCGGGCCTTTCATCAGGCCCAAACGTTTAAGGGTAGTAAGTAATATGTTCGAGTCGTATGATTTAAATAAAGTCAATAATTTAAAACGAATTGTCTTACCATAAATGTCCTTATTAACGAATGGACGTATTATGTTTGCATTACCTCGTTACTATTATTGGACTAACTAAAAAATATTTGGCCATTTTCTATTCTATTGAATATATTTTTTTAGACGCATCATAATAAATTTGAATTATATTGGTCAAAAGCAATTATCTTATTGTGGTCGACGACAATGATAAATAATTGGCCGATTTCCCGACATAATGGATTGTAAATTTAGCAATTATTTATTATATTCCATATTCAAATAATTAATTGCTTTTTCATTTGATGTTAAAAAACAATAATATTTAACAAATTTTTTTTTATATTTTGTTTATTACACAATATAAACTATATAAACTTTGGATAAATAAGAGAAAGTCTACGATCAAGACTACCTTTTTATACTTAAACCTTCATTTATTTGCTTCATAACAATACCTTGTGTATAATTACTTTGTGTAACCTTTGTTAAGACTTTACGCATATTAAAAGCTTCAATTGCGATTATTTGGCTTTTTTTTTGCACTTATAATTGGGCAATCTGTTTGAAGTACAAGATTATTAAGCCAAAGTTTAAAAAAAGTACATATGCGGCAACGAGCGTATTTTATTCGTTCAATTGTTCCATTTTAAATATTATTATTTAATTTTTAAATTACTATATTTATGATAATGATGTTACATAAAAATTGTGCTAAACAAGAACCGAATGTTTTACGTCATAAGGTGAATACTTATGTGAGTTATGTTTCGATCAGTATTGTATAATCGAGCTTGATATGCAATGCAAAATGCTGTGTTATTATGTACAGTACGTGTCAAATTCTATTGTACATAACATGTCTTGCTAATTTACACTTCTTATTAAGGATTAGTTAAACGTACGACAGAAGATTAATTACGTTGTAGGTGATGATTATCATATTGAAAACTTCTTTTTATGTTATTGATTTATGATTTGTTATTATTCGAAAAAAGACTAATAGTATTTTATCAATCTTTAAACGAACAAAGGAATCTTTTTTTTCTTTTGGAATCGAAATATTTATAGCCCACTTATAATCACTTCCATTCTTATCGTTTAACTTGATGTTCTAGCTTTTACAAATTTGGTAAATTTGGTTATCATTGTGTTCTTTAATGATCAGATTGGTTGAAATCAATAATCTTTTTGACAGAATGGTACTATCACTAAAATGTTTAAGAATAGAGAAAAAAGGTTTAGACTGCGTTACAAAATTATCAGTTGTATCATTTGTGATTTGTATGACGGACGTATGATTATCACATGGGTAATATGCACGTAATAAATATTTGATATGATTTTTACGTGCACAAATATTCGTACTCAATCTTGTACTCCTCGTAAAAAAGGAAAAAAAAAAAAAAAATTTTTTTATTAAAAAAAAAAAAAAATTTAAAAAAAAAAAAAAAAAAAAAAAAATTTTTTTATTAAAAAAAAAAAAAATGTCGAAACTAAACAGAGATGTTCTTTATTTAATAACGAGAGAGTTACAAAATGATGAAAACGCTCTTCGTTCATGTCTTTTAGTTAATAAAACATGGAGTGAAATTATTATTCCAATTTTATGGAAAAATCCTTGGAAATATTTAAAGGATGGAAACGAAAAATTATTTTTAAAAGTAATTATTTCTCATTTATCAGAAAAATCAAAAGAAAATTTAAGTATACGTTTTAAACATTTAATAAGTTCATATAAAATACCTTTATTTGATTATATTAGTTTTTGTAAACATTTAAATATAAATGAAATTGAAAGAATAATTAAAACAATAGATAGAAAATCTAGGATTAAAATTATTAAAGATGAGATATATAATCTTTTTATTAATGAAAATATAAAATTTACACACCTTTATATACCTTATCAATTTGATCGTCAATTACATCTTATTCCTGGAGCCGACAAATGTTTTTCAGAAATTAGATTTTTTAGTTGTAATGCTAATATAAATTTTAATGTTTTACCTGGATTATTTGAAATATTTAAATCAATTAGGGAATTGGAACTTTCTATTGGAGCAAATAATAACAAATATGAGATTATTAGATTAATTAAAACATCAAAGAATTTAGTAAAAATACGTTTATTAAATGCGTATTATTCAGAAAGATCATATTGTAAAATTCTTGAACAGACATTGGTTAATCATGTAGATAATATCATATATCTTAAGTTGACAAAACAACCTGTCACGAATTTTGTTTTTTCTTTTGTAAATTTAAAAGTATTAGTATTGGATGATAGTTTTCACCGTTACATGAATTGGAATGTTTTAAAAGATTTATCTTTGCCTTACTTGCAAATACTAAAAACAAGTGGTATTCCGCACGGAATTTTAATAAATTTAATTAAGAATTCAGGTGGGAATCTTATAGAACTAAAAGTTGATGACTGTTATCCTTATGTTGGCGATATCGAGATAATTATGCAGACTATTAGTCAAAGTTGTCCAAGCCTAAAATATCTTAAATTCCCATTTGGACATGTAAATTTTTTACATTTGGAAAAATTATTAATTAGTTGTCAGGATTTAATGGGATTATATTTTATTATTGATAATAGGTCTTATATGAACAAATATATTCATTGGGATAATTTTTTTGGAACATTGACGAAATCATCGCCGAATAATTTGTTTAGATTTAAATTTCAACTTTGTGATGCTCCTGAATTGAAATCTTTAAAATTATTTTTTGATAATTGGAAAGGTAGACATCCTATGTTATTACAAATTATACAAGATAAAGATAATTTTACTTTTAATGCGATTAATATAATTAGAAGTTATTCCGATTTAATAGAAAAAAGTAAAACAGAAGGAATAATTAAAAAATATGACGATAATTTGAGTAGTGGAATTACTTTTAAAGATTTTGAATGGATCCAAAATAATTAAATAATTTTTTATAAATTATATTTATGTAATAAGTTTCATTGGTACAATATAATTATAGCAACAATTCCTGTTCGTACAATTAAAATCACGAAATTTATCCATTCTTTCAAATTGTTTTCGTGAATTATTATAAATTTGTTTAAATGATTAAGCTGATAATAGCTGATACTTTTTTTAATAACCCGTCTCTTATCTGTTGTATCGCTACATGACATTTTTCGTTATGAGGGCCGAGAAAAGAAAAACGTAGATGCATCTTGTTATTGTAATAGAAATGCATCACCACTTGTAAACTGCGTTCGTTTTTATACGAAAATTCTAGGAACGAATAAATTTAATATATTTATTGTATAACTTTACTATTTCACTGTTTTTGTATATATTAAAATACTTAATGTTAGTAAAAATAAAATTCGGTATTTTCGGAATTTTTTTTTAGTTTATTTCTGGCGCTTCAGGCAAAGTAATAAAAAAATGAAAAAAAACATCTTGCTAGGACCGAAGAGAGAGATACTGAGATACTTGTAATATATTTCACATAAACCAAATGCTGAGATAACATTAAAAGGGTTCTTCCCCATTTTATTAATCAGTGTTGCTAATACTTATAACATGGACGTCGAACGTGATGTTAATTTTTTTATACCAAATTTTTTTACATAACACAACGAAATGCAAGGTGTTTAAAAGAATATAATATATTACGTACAATTACAATTAACATAAAAAGTGAATATTTCGATCGTTTTAAGATTAAGGAATCAATCGTAATAAATGAATATTTTTACGACTAGGTAAACGGGAACCGTTGAAAGTCCGTCGCATAATTAAATCATGGCGCAGTGGCTTGTTTAAAAATAAATA